>VYZT01001285.1:151755-179229 GCA_013400735.1 Pomatostomus ruficeps | reverse complement strand
CGGTGCACGCCGGGATCGCCCGGGCCTCCTCCCGGCCCACGCGAGAGGTTGGGCGGCGAGCACCACGTGACCGCCCCGCTCCGCGCGCGCGCGCCGGCGCCATGTCAGCGCCAGGGCCGCCGCCGCCGGGCGGGTGAGAATGGCGGCACCGGCAGTGTCTGTGCCCCCCGCCTCCGGGAGGGCACCGGTCTCCCGGTACGCCCCGGAGGCGCCACGGTTCGACCCCTCACAGCAAGCCGCAGCTGCTGTAGTGCTGGGCTACGGCCGGGCTCGGCTGGGTTCGGCTGAACTCGGCTGGACTCGGCTCGATTCGGCTGAACTCGGCACAGTTCGGCTGAGCTCGGCTCTGTTCGGCTGAACTCGGTGCTGTTCGGCTCGCTGAGGGCGGCGCAGGAAGGCGGCGGCCGCCTCACGTTAAACACCCGAAGCTCGGTGTTTTTCCTGCTGCCGAGTTCCCCCGGGCCATCGCACGGACACGAACGGGAGCGCAGGGTCGGGCAGGAGTTCATTAGGCAGTGACTTGCACTCGCGCTAATTAATGGTCACGAGAGCACCCAGGACAGCTCCCGGGACAGAGCGCTTGCCACCGGAATGTGTTGGAATCACTGCGCGATCCCAGCGGCTTGAAGCTTGGGAATGCTGTGGGACATGTTCAAGGTGTCATTAATGTTCTTTCGAAGAACGCCACCAAGGAGTGGTGGAAGAAATAAATAATATTTTCTACCACTGTCAGTGTCTTTGCCTTCTGTGACGTTGGCGGGTTCCAAGGGGCTAAATTAACTTTATGGGGAGCTTTTGCTGCTGTTCCTGCTCGCGTGCGGGAACTCAGCAGAGTCCTCACTTTACACATCCGGAGATACAAGTTCAGCCGAATTTCAGTTCGGCCCGGCTCGGTTCGGTTCGGCGGGGCTCTTCGGGCTTCGGCCGAACTCGGCTCCGTTCGGCTGAGCTCGCCTAGGTTCGGCTGAGCTCGGCCCGGTAAAAAAAAATCTAAATTCTAGTCGGATTATATTTGAGGGAGGAGAAAGAAATCCTATGCAAGAGACAATTTTTAGGTCAAAGTTGATAGAAATTTTCCTTGGTACTCTAGAGAAGCACTGATCAAATCCTAGTTTATGGGTTCTATTGAGCTTTCCGAGTATTGGGGAGCAAGTAATTCTTGGCAGGCTTCACGCCAGATTTCAAATTTTTTTTTCAATTTACTGCTGCTCCTCCAGCGGCCAGCAGATGGCTCTTATGTCCGCACTAAGAGGGGCAAACCAGGGATTTGCTTTCCCTGGAGCTGTGTCTGAGCAGTGCCCGTAAATCTCCCGGGCCAATGTGAATTCCCGGGATAAAAGATGGCTTTGATCTCGCAGCACATGAGGGGCGCAGACCCAAGAACAAAGTCCAGGAACTCGCTGCCTCACAAAAGAGCTCTCTTTCCGTGCTCGGTGCGAAGGATCTGACGTGTCCCTGTATTCAAACAAAATTCCTGGGTGTCGGTGGGGGGTTGTTTGTTTTTAGAGCGAAAATAATCTACAGGCAGTTCCCAGCACTTTGCTCTGAGATGCTGAGGCCTGCCTTAAAGATTATTTTCCACTGAAAAAGGCTTTATCACCTCTGGGGGTTTTTGTACTTCTGCGTGCCCTTCCTGCCCAAGTTACGGTGTTTATATCCTGCATGGAGTCCAAGTTCTCCAGTGTCACCCACTTGTGACAAGCCACCCCAAGGAGAACCTCTCTGTCCTGGTGAAATTTGGCCAAATATTGGGGACATTTTCCTTAGCTGAGCCACAGTCACTGCCTCTTGTGCCCTCCTGTCCCTTTCAGTGCCCACAGCCACCTTTCCAGCACCACTTTTCATCACTGATTTATTTTCAGGATTCATTTTTCAAACCTTTAGCTTTGCTCTCAATAAGAGCGGTCAGCCCTGCTCGCATCCAAAATTCCCCAGGCTGAGTTCTCCTCAGCCAGAAAACCAAGTGTGAGAACACAGAAACCTGTTCCATTTTCTTAGTAAAAACATCATTTTATATATATATATATATATACATATATATATATAAACACACCCACACACAGACAGGCTGCGCCATGGCCACTAAGCAGATTGTTTTCTACATTGTGTGCAGAAGGATTCTTGCAGAGGATGATAATTTTTTGTGATTCAGGGCTGAATTAAACCGTATCAAACCTCATCCAAATCCTAGAATGGGCTGGGTGGGAAGGGACCTTTAAAGCCCATCCAGTGCCACCCCTGGCATGGCAGGGACACCTTCCACTGTCCCAGGCTGCTCCATGCCCTGTCCAACCTGGCTGTGCAGGCTCAAGACTGTCAGTGGCAATTTAATACCTGCCTTAGGAAAGCCTCTTTCACAGCACAAGGATTTTTAGTTTTAAAGTATTTTTTTAATTATTATTTATTTACATGCCTGGGGATTTTTGTTTGATGAGAAACATACATTGCAAAGGTTTTTTGGATTTTTTTTTCCCAATACATGCATTTCTGTGTTCTGTTTTCCTGTAATTCCTCTATGTCCACAAATATGGGTCATATTACAAAAATATGGGTAAGCTTAGAGGGGATTCTAGGAAAAATATCTTGCTCTAAGTATACAAGTACAGTGGGAAATATATTAATGTGGAATACACGTACTCGTAAATAAGATTTTTTTATTTAGATATTTTACTCAATGGAGGGATTGGGACACACTTCAGAAGTAATTATTTCCAACATTTTGGGAAGATTCTTAAAGCTTATATGTATTTTTGATATTACACTATTTGGAAAGCAGCCAGCTGGCAATGAGGTGCATTTGGCATGGGCTGGGAGGATGTGTATTCTGCTTTGAGCGACCCTGAGGCCTGTTAGCATTTTATTTAGAATATTTAAAAGATGAAGCTAATGTAATTATGCTTTTTGTGCATATTTTTGTGTTTTGGGGAGGCGAGGCTTTAATCTGGTAAGGGGATAATTTATCTATGTTGTTATTGGTTAATTGATTGGACAAAACCTTGGCTATTGATTGTCCAAACATTTCGGCCCATCCAGTTGTAACGCTCATATATAAAAATAATCTGTGATATTACTAGGATCACTTCTAAAAGTAAACTTTTGTTTAAAAATGGACTAATTTTAAATACTATGCTTTAAATATATTTATGTGTGGTTTTGCTCTGCTTAAAACCTACTTATTTTATTTATTTTATGGTACACATCCATTTTTCTCACCTGTCTTGTATCTTATCCTGTGTTAACGTATATTAGAGGACAGACTAAAGGAGTGTTTGTATCAAAACTCTGCAGTCACATGAATACCTAATCCCGAGGTGTTTAAATATATCCCTGGATCCATCCCATAAATCAGCTTTGTCCTGTTTTTCCTTCACCTTTCCACATTTTTCAGCTTCCTCTCACCTTCCTTGTGGCTCTGCCTCTGTGTCCCTCTGCACTTCCTAACGCCAAGCTTGTGACTGCTCCTTCCATCACCTTCCAGGACGAGCGAAGCTGCCTTTGGCAGGAGATAAAACGCTCTCTCAGATGAATGGATAGAGCTGGAAAAAAGCTCCAGACAAGCCCATGAGAGCTGCCCAAACTCTATCTGCTGATGGAATGAAAGTCAGTGCCTCTCCCTGTGTGCATTGCTGGACCTTCCCAATCTCTCCATTCCAACAACTCCCAGTCCTGATGGCAAAGCTTTCTCTTGATTCTCCCTGGGGAATCTGCTTGGTTCCAGAAGAAGAACCAGAGCTGCCGATTCCTCCTGCCAGCTGGGCCACTGGGATCCTCCAGGCCACCTTCCTGCCTGGCACCCAGCGCTGGGCTCCTTCCTGCTCGGAATACCACAGCTCCCAGAAAAACACATCTGAGTTTGATTTAAAGGCTTCCAAAGAAGGAGACGTTGCCATCATGCCTCACTGGGTTGCTGCGCTGGTTAATTATGCTCACTGTTAAAAATATGTGTCTTGTTTTATAGCTTGAGTTTGTCTGGATTCAGCTCCCCAGCCCTGGATCTCATTATGGACTTGTCTGCGAGCCTGTGCTTGTACTCAGGCACACAGGCTGGGAGCAGGAGCCCCCTCCCTCTGCGAGGCTTAAAAGGACCAAGTTCCTCCACTGCAAAGTTTATTGTTTAAATCTTTTTTCACTCTCAGAGCACTTTTCTGAATTTTCTTCAGTTTACCAGCTCCTTGACTTGTGGAGGTGCAGTTTTCCAGCTGCGGTTGCAGGAGTGCAGGAAACTTGGATATTTTAGCAGCCTTTTCTTTTCCCTTCAGGACATCTTGTTTTCCCTTAGGCCATGGACTGAGATGTTATTTTTGATAGGCACCAAGGCCCGCCCAGTGCCTGAGTCACTTTATCTCCTTTGGCCGTGAGCAGACAGGGAGTAGCAGGGTCTGAAAGTGCTGTTGAAGCCAGAGTCTCCGTGAGTAATTCCTCTTCCCTGCCAAATATTTCGTGGTGCTCAGAGTTCATCAGCCAGGTGGATCAGTGCTGATTCAAGGGAGAATGTGCTTGTTGCAGGAACAGGTGCAGGAATGAAAAACCCACTGGGTTTTGTAATAATCAACCTGATATTCAAACACGTCTGCGAGGGATTCTGTAATCATGTAAATATGCAAACCCAGAACTATATTTTTATCTGGGTTTTTTCCTTCTTTTTTTTTTTTTTTTCCCTAGGAAGTCTACCAGCAAAATATTTTAAAATTTTATTTGGATCAAGCAGGAACTGTCTTCCACTTTTCCACTGAAGGATTTACAAGGATGTGTTGACTGGAACCTCTCTCTCCCCGAGTGTTTGAAGCAATTCCCCCCCTGGAGCCCCTGGGATCAGAGCCCAGGTGGCTGCAGCAGCAGCAGCCACCATGGAAGCTGAGGCCAACAAACCCATCTTTGTACTCAGGGCACCAGGAGGAGAAAGAGCAACAAAATCTCACGGGAAATATTATTTCACCAACTTTTTTTTGTCTTTTCTATTGGCGGGGGGGGGAAGTTGGAGTCATGGACAATGGTCCCAGAGCTCCTCCTGCTTTGTGTTCCTCAAACCCATGTGTCAGGGGGCTCGAGCTTGCTGATAACACTGCTGAGACTGAAAAATAGGCAAGAAAGGCAAAATAACCTGGAGAGAAGCGGGAATTAAACGGGAGCAAACCTCTGGAGGAGCTGCACCAAGCCAGGAGCAGGGGTTTGAGGGGATGTGTAGCTGTGTGGACGGGGAATCTTTCCTGACTAAAACATGGTGGGGTGCAGAGGAGCTGTGGGAGGAAGGCTCTGCATGGTGCGTCCCCAAACTTTGGGAAAGAATCCACACCAGCAGAGTTCCCTTACGGAATGCACAGCCAGTGCACTCCGTGTTTATCTCCAGGTGAGGGTTCCTGGGCAGGTTCTGATGCTGTGAACCCAAACCCCTGCTCTGGACCAGCGAAACAGCCCAGCTCGGCCGGAGGCTGCCCCAGGAATTTGCCCTTCCCCTCCTGTGAGCTCTATCTTGACAGCTGAGAGCAGCCAGAAAGCTTTGGCTGACACGCCCTGAACAGGAACATCTGGAGAGTGTGAGCTCTGCTCTCTCTGTGAAACATCCCCAGCTCAGGAATTCCTTCTCGCAGAGGGCTCCTGCGCTGACCCCGGGCCTGTCTGCGTGCTCACATGTTTGCCTGGGGCCTGGCAGGGATAACTCATCCCACAGGAGTCCCTGTGGGATGGACAGTGGGCTGTAGTTTGGTTTTAAACCATGTCTGTCTGTCCAGGCAACGAAACAAAACCATTTCATCCTCTGGGTATTCTACACTAAATAAATGTATTGAAATAAATAAACCCCTCGGGTTTGGTAACTGTTCTTCATGCTGGAGTGAGGAAATTACCTCTGCCAGGCCACCCCTTCCTGATCCTGCAAAGGAATTCTATCCCAAGTACCCCTGTGACAGCAGACTGGCACATCTCACATGCTCAGGAATAAACCAGCGCTGAATTTTTACATGGAAGAGGTGCAGGTGACAGAAAGAATTTCAGTGCAACAAGGAAACACTTTTCTATTTTGGAGTTCAATCCAGTTTGTCATTCTTTTGAGCACGCCAGAAAAAAACCCTGGAAGCCAGGCCTTGAGCTGCAATACCTGTTGATTGGAATATGTGTGGAATAATGCCATGGGCAGGGACACCTTCCACTATCCCAGGGTGCTCCAAATCCTCTCCAACCTGGCCTTGGAGGCTTCCAGGGATGGGAGAACCACAGCTTCTCTGGGCACTCTGTGCCAGGGCCTCCCCACCCTCACAGGGATTCACAATTTAAACCCAAAGCTCTTTATTTGAAGCTTGTATCACTTTAGAAATGTTTCAGGTCCTGAACATGTGCCGGAGTATTCACCTGTAAATGATTGCACATCCATAACTGGGTTTCCCAGCCCGGAATCTTTGATGAGGTTTCTGTAGCTCAGGAGACCTGACTGCAGCAAGGTAACTGTGATTTGTAAATGAGCCTTGCAATCACCATGCAGCAAGCCTGTCCTGGACACAAAGGAAAATGCCTGGAAAATTAATGTTTTCAGCTGCGAAGCACCGAGATGAATTTTCATAGCTTGGTACCAAGACTGCATTAGTTTCAAGGTTTTTAGTCTGATTCTTTTGCTGTTTTCCAGCAATTCATCCAAAATTCTCTCATGCTTAAACAAAACATGGAGGTCTTTGTTCAGGAGGGAGTTGTTGCTTTGGCCACATTTTAACAAGGTGTTTGGAATATTTCATGCTAGGAAGCATTTAAACAAGCATTGAAAAAAACCACCCCTTACTAAAGATGCAAACACACAGCCAGTCCTGGACTGTGCTCTGAGGCATTGGGACATTTTCTGACCTGTTCCCAAGAGAAAGGAGGAGAGTCAGGAGATACAACTGTACATTTTGGGGGCATCTTGGTTCGGAATTATCACTGTGGTGTGACACTGGCAGGAGCATACGGACCAGCAGCAGTTCCTCCTGGGATGTAAAAGCTTCATTTCAACCCCATCTCCATCCTCACCGTGCGCTGAAATGGCCCTCAGAACACAGCAACACCAGGGACTGACTCAAGCATCCCCAACACGTCACCCCTTTTCCTGCAGGATACACTAAACCCAGGGGTTCGCAATGGTCTGATTCCCTTGTTCTTCTCACCTCATCCATCACTGATACCTGGAAGCTTTTTGAAAATACAGAGCATTTCCCATACAATCCTCTTGTGTTCTCTGACACGTAAATGAAACAAACCCAAGGCCTAAATTACACCACAGTGAGCACTGCAAGGAGGGCTTCACAGCAGTTTAACTGAGATCCAGAAACTGAACTCCTTAATTAACGAAATGTGGAAAAGAATAACAGCATCAATACAGCAGCCCCCTGCTATTCACTTTGATATGAACCCCAAATATTACAAAATTAAACAGGTGTCAAAAAAATAAAACCCAATGCAAAACCTGCAAAAATCCCCAGTTAATTTAAAGCAGGATGAAGTACCCAGGAAAGCATAAGCAATAACAGCCTGACTTTCTCTTTTTTTAGCCTAAGTCAGGGTATCTCCTGTGACCTGGCTGAAGTCAGCAGTTAACCACTGGGCTGCTGATGTGGCAGGGAAATGCTGAATGTGACCAGGACAGAATGTACTCGGTGCTCTCCTGCAGCACAATTCCGAGTTCCCAATAGGGATTCAGCCCAGGTAGACATTGGCACTGGGGATTGGGCCCAGGGGCCTCAGCCTCCCCTGTGGCTGTGAAACTCCCAGTGCACAAGCCAATAATCCACTTCACTGCAGCGCTTTAAAAGGCTGGAGGTGGCAAAGGACAATACTGTCGGGGTAACTCTGACTTTCTTTGCTTTCGTGGGTATAAATCAAGCTCTGTATTATTTTTAGTAGCTTGTTTTCACAGCTTTTGCAACCTGAAGACAGACTACTGCCTCCAATTCATTAGTAATTTCAACAGTTGATCAGAAAATGTCATAACCTAGAAAGTCTGCAGCTCAAAATAAAGCACACTGGAGTTAAATTTAAATTAAAGCATGGACAGAAATGAATGCAGCCTTTGATCCCCTTTTCATCCAGACTGCACCCTGATGGGCACAGCTGGACAGGATGGGAATCGTGAGAAGGCAGCAGTCTCGCCTGGTAAAAGGATACTGTCAACTCATTAAGTCCTCGAGTTGAGGCAATTAAAAAAAAAAATTCACTGGGTTCTTTCAGAATTCCCCTCATGTTTGCTGCAATGGACATTTCTCACCAGTTATATTTTTAAAAGAGGCTGATTTTCAGGTGTTTGACTGGAAAACACACCATTAACATCTGTTTAATACTCGCAGCGGCCAGACCATGTTTCTGTCAGTGGAGTGGGGCCCAAACAAAGGCACCCAGCTCTGCCTGCCTGTCTCTCTGAAGGGCTGTTCCTTTAGGCAGGGAAAGGGTCTGGCTCCAAACCCTCTTAGCACAGCCATATATTTAAATAAGACAGGATGCAGCCTCCTCCCAACTCAAAAGCAATCCGTACTTTTCAGTCTCTTGATGTAACTGTCTGAACCACAGCTTTTTCTTCCCCCTTTTTTGTTTTAGGTGGCTGTGTGCTGTAGTGCTTGCAAATGCACCCAGTACATGCCATGAGTGGAGATTTTAGAACCAAACTATTATTTATGGCTTTGAAGCTTTCCCTCTTCCAGTTTCTGCCTACTGGGACAGTGCTGGATCTCTGTTTTGTTTGAAATTTCGTCTGGAAACATGTATTTCAATGGAGCATGGTGGTGTGGAGCCAGTTCCAGTGTTCTCAGCCCCGAGAATGTGTTTAGCCACTGGGAATGCATTTTGGAGAGGTCAGTGAGAGATTCGGAGGGTGGAATGTGGCTCCAGGAAGCTCCAGGGTGAGTGTGCTTCCACAGTTCTCCTTGCTGGTGATCTGCCCTGCAGTGGGGGCCTTCATCCACCACCAATAGTGCTGGCTGAGGAGGGTTCCTGTCCTGGCTGCACCCCGAGCAGCCCCCCAGGACATCCCAAGATGCCAGAGCCCCGCACCTCATCCCACCCAGGCAGCTCAGAGCTCCTCACTACCAGCCTGCTCCAGCCCCTTCTGCCCAAAGCCAGGCCTGGGGATGTTTAATCTGATTAACTGCGGCTGGGAAGCCTGTGCTGACATGAGGAAGATGGCAACTTGTTATCCCTTGGATCAGCATAGGAAACCTGGGCATTGCTCAGCTCTGGTTCAAGGCAGGGAGTGTAGGCAAAGCAGTGATGTCAGGGAAAAGTGGGGTGGAAGGAGCACATGGCTCATCAGCAGCTGTGCCAGCCAAAATCCTAGGGGCAATGCAGTGAGACTCCTCCAGCTGCAGGGATCAGAGCCCCATGGTCCTCTCAGCCAAGCCACAGAAAGGGAGTTGAGACAAAACCCAAGGTAAAGGACAGAAGTGCGATGCAAAATCAGATTGACGTTCTTAAGGAGTCAAAGAAAAGCAGGGAGAGGTGTGTTCACCAGCCCTCTGGTGGGAACAGGAGCTTGGGATGGGATGGGATGGGATGGGATGGGATGGGATGGGATGGGATGGGATGGGATGGGATGGGATCTCCAGGCTGGCTGGTGTCAGGTACAGCTGCAGCTCAACAGGAGGTTTTGCTGACACAACTCATGTCTCTTAGGGTGCACGTGGCTCCTTTCATATTTCAAAGTATTCCCTAACACAGGCAAGCAGGTAAAACTTACAAACGTAATTCTGCTTAGAGACAAAGAGGGGCCCTTAAAGACTTTCTGGCTGCTACAACTATAGATAGGTTGGAGGTTAAAATCCCTGTGAGGCATTTCAATGAATTAACTGCCCCATCAGATCTCCCCCAGCACGAGTGGAAGGTTGCCAGCATCACTGGCAGAGACAGAGACAAAGAGGAGGGCAGAGCATCCCTGACCATCAGAAACTCAGAGCAGGGAGGCTTTGCCGGCTCTGCCTCCTCTTCCATCCGCGGGATGCAGGCAGCGGGATGGGGGCAGCTCAGCCGGGAGGGATAAGATGGAGACGCGGGAGGTGAAAGAGGCGCGGAGGGAGCGGAACGGAGTCGCCGGAGCGGCGGTGGCCATCGCGCCTTTCCGACACGGCGGCGGGAAGGACTCGGACGTGCTCGCGAAGGGAAAAGCGACACAAAGCCGCTCCCGGGCAGCAGCGAAGCAGAGCCACACGCAGAGCGAGCGGCGGCCGTGATTGATTCCCGGGGGAGGGAAGGATGCGCTGCAGCCCCGCGCTGGGATGCCGGGGGAGGGGGCGCAGCCGGGTGTGATTGGGGTCTGGATCGCAGCTGCTCCCGCCGCGTGCGAGAGGATTAAATTACGGCAAATTCAAACTGAGCGAGCCCAGCCCGTCCCTCCCTCCTTCCCTCCGCCCCCTGCCCCGCTGCCGGCGTGAGGCTGGAGCGGAGAGGAGGGACCGGGGGGAGGCGCCGGCTCCGAGGAGGGGCTGCTGCCCGGGGCACCTCGGCTCGCCCCAGCCCCAGCTCCGCCCCGCCGCCCCTCCGCCGCAGCCGCGCTGCCCGCAGCAACTTCGGGGAGCGCAGCGGGGCAGCGCCCGGAGCAGGAGCAGCACCAGGGGCAGGGAAAGGAGCAGGACAGAGCCGGGCATGCCGGNTTCCTGGCCGCCTGGCTCGGCGCCGCCGCGCCCCGGGAGCGCCTCCGCGACTTCCAGCACACCAAGAGGGTCGGCAACTACCTGATCGGCAGGAAGCTGGGAGAGGGCTCCTTCGCCAAGGTCCGCGAGGGGCTGCATGTGCTCACCGGAGAGAAGGTACCGCGCCCGCCCGGGGGGAAACGGGGGGTGGCTGGTGAGCGGGGTGGGCTGACCCTGCCGGCCGGGAGGATGAACTCCCGGAGGATGGAGGAGCGCTCCCAGAGTTTGAGGAGCCCCCCGGGAGGATGGAGGAGCCCTTCAAGAGGTTGAGCCCCCCAGGGAGGATGGAGAAGCGCTCGCAGAGGTGGAGCCCCCCCGGAGGTTGAGCCCCCCGGGAGGATGAAGAAGCTGTCCAGGAGATTGAGCCCCCCGGAGGATGGAAGAGCCCCCCGGGAGGATGGAGGAGCACTCCCAGATGTTGAGGAGCCCCCCCAGGAAGATGGAGGAGCGCTCCCAGAGGTTGAACTCCCGCAGGGAGGATGGAGGAGCCCTCCCGGAGGATAAGACCCCCGGGAGGATGGAGGAGCCCTCCAAACGGTTGAGCCCCCCGGGAGGATGGAGGAGCCCCGTCGGCGCCGTCCCCAACTTCTCGCGGCTCCTCCGGGCGCTTCCCCCGCGCCCGCCGAGCTTTCCGCGGCTGCAGTCTCGCCTTCCTCTTGCAATACTTCAGCTGCCTTGACCTGTCCTTTTTTTTCCTTGAATTATAAATTTTCTTTTCATCTTCCCGGGGCACCCCCCGCGCCGTTTGTTTGCTTGCTTATTTTTTTTTTCTTTTTTATGAGAAAAGCGGGGTTTTTGGTGAGACTCGTCGCTGCGTGCAGTTTGGTCGCGACATATCGCGTGTGGGTACACACAGGTACCTGCCGCGCACCTGGCGATGGGAGATGCTGGGGGAGGGGACACGGTCCGGCCGTCTCAAGCTGTTGGTACAACGCACGGCAAATGTCCTTGCTGATGGAGATGCACTCTAGGTGTCTTTTCCCCAGGGTGCTGTTTGGAAAAGTCCGTGCAGGGTCTCTGCTTTTTGGTGTTTATCCAGAGCCCTTCACTGGAGGCTCTTTCCCATCAGTTAGGACAGGTCACAGCCTTGTAACAAGCAGCAGGGGCTTGGCTGGGCAGTAAATCGAGCAAGGACAAGCCCCCCGGAGCCCCCGACAAAGAGTTGTGCTGCTCTTGTTTATCCGCGCAACTTCTGAGTGCTGTGAGGAGCGGCTGAGGGAGCTGGGGTTGTTTATCCTGGAGCAGAGGAGGCTCAGGGGGGCCCTTCTGGCTCTGCACAACTCCCTGACAGGAGGGGGCAACCCGGGGGAGTCGGGCTCTGCTGCCAGGGAACAGGGACAGGAGGAGAGGGAACGGCCTCAGGCTGGGTCGGGGAGGCTCTGGTTGGACATCAGCAGGAATTTCCCCATGGAAAGGGTGCTCAGGCCTTGGCAGGGGCTGCCCAGGGAGCTTTGGAGTCCCCATCCCTGGAGGGGGCACCCAGTGCTCTGGGCTGGGGACAAGGTGGGCATCGGGCACAGCTGCGACTCGCTGATCTCTGAGGTCTTTTCTAGCCTCAATGGCTCTGGGATTCTGTGAGCTCTTGGGCTTCTGCCGCTCCTGTCCCAGGTCCTCAACAGAGGGTTCACTTCCCAAAAAACAGTGCGGGGTTGTTGCTGAAGCCTCTCTGGGGCAGCGGGGCTGTGCTCAGTGTAATTCCCCCCAGCTCCAGCAGCTCTGCGAACGTGCTGCTGCTGCTGATGATGATTGCATTCCTGCACTCTCCAGTAGTTATTTTTTCATTCCGGTAAATTTGTCACGGGGTGAAATTTAATACAGAGCTCTGAGAATCTCATCATGTGAAAAATGATAAGGTTAGTGAATATTATCATATAGGAATGTAAAAAAATAAATAAATAAATGTTGCTCTCCTCTGTTACCAAGCGTGTGCTTCTCCTTGGTAACAGAAACATCCAATGAT
Source organism: Pomatostomus ruficeps (assembly GCA_013400735.1). Lineage (NCBI taxonomy): Eukaryota > Metazoa > Chordata > Aves > Passeriformes > Timaliidae > Pomatostomus > Pomatostomus ruficeps. The sequence continues at coordinate 166,635 of VYZT01001285.1, read as the reverse complement.
CCTCGGGTTGATAAAAGGCACATGCACACACACGTCCTCCCCACCTCCACATTTTGGGTTTGCTACATTTATCTCAGTCTGTTAAGAGGGGAAAAAAATAAAAAAAGCCCCACCACACACCCCTCTGTCTCAACTCCCAGGTCTGCTGCTTGATTTGGGTTATTTTTCTCCCTCGGTGTCTTGAATAGCACACACTGTGACAAAGTGACAAGCAGAAACTCAGCGAGTCACGCTTCCTTCCTGCCGTGTCCATCTTTGAGGATGGGCAGGGTGATCTCAGAGCTGACCTGACCCTGTGCTGTGGGACCAGAGGAGGCTCTCTCTGGCAGTGGCTGAAGGATCAGTCACACACTTTCAAATTGCCTAATCAAAGGTCCACCTTTCTCAGAAATCCACCCCTTTAATTCCAGCTGTTTGTGGATACGCAGTTTGAGTTAGTGGGTAGGAGATAACAGTTACGAATTATTTGCTTCAGGTGAGGTCCTCTCTTAGTGAGGTTCCTCCCTCTCATCCCCAGGGGTGAATGCTTTCCGTCCCACGCCTGAGGATTTCACCCCAGGTGAAAAAAAACCTGGGAAACTATGAGTTTTTCACTTGCAGAGGAAGAGTTGATCTGCAGGAGTGAGCACTTCATGTGCTTAGGAGTGAAATCCAGTGCAGCAGAGTGGGGAATCACAGCCATCTCCTGTAGGTCAGAGGGATCACTGCGTTTTTCTAAGCTGATGTTTTACGAGCCTGTTATTCCAGGATTAGTGCCTGTGTGTTGAAACAAAAAAAAAAACCAAAACCCCAAACAATTGACATCTGATTTTTGCCTGTACAGCCGCTGTTGAGCCGAGGGCATTGCCTAAACTCAATAAAATTGCCCTAAGAGTGTAAATCAGAGTCTTCCTCCTGCTGTCTGGGAGCTGTTCTGGCAGATCCTGGGCCCTCACGGTCACTGAAATGTCAGACTTCAGTAGGGGGGGCCCAAACAGGTTTTGATTTGCAGCAGACTTTAGCAACTCCAGAACAGTTAATGTGCATTTATTGTGTCAGAAAATGGTGTGTTTGGGAACAAAATCCCTGGATTAACGAGCCCCCAGCCAGACTCTGATCCCTCGCCCTGACACAACCCATTGTGCACAGCGGAGGCGATGCCAGGCGGGTGCCAAAAATCTGCCATTACCTCACCCTGACATTCCTGGAAGCTGGAAAGGTCCTCGAGAGGGATGGGATGGCACATTCCAGACACTGGTTCCTGTAGCAGGGCAGCTGGTGGAGGATGCACTTGGAGTGACCCGTGTGGGATGGGACTCGGCAGCTCCTACCAGCTCGGGAGGGCGAGCCAAGGTGAGACTTTTTAAACCTTCCCTTCCCGGGTTTTGATCCTTGGACTTCAAACCACATCTCTCGGTGTGCTGCTTGTGGTTTGTGCTGCCATAGAGCCAGGCATGTTATTATTTTTGGGGGCTTGAAAACGCCGCTTGGTGGGGCCTGATGCAATTAAGCGCATTTTTAGCTGAGCGCACGAGAACGTTGAACAGATTATTATTCTTTCCCGTGGCTTTTGAATGAAATATCGCAGCCTGTAATCTGACATTTTGGGGTGAAGGGCTGATTTGTCAGCTCCACTCAGGCAGTCTCTATTGCTAATCCTAAGGAAACACAGCTCCTCTATGAAGGGCAAGCCCATTTTGCTTTAAATTGTGACTCTGAAGCCCTGCTGAGTGGGCTGTATTCGGGTGATTTTGGGAGCCTGGGCACAACACACCCTTGGATTGTTCCCAGTCAGTCACTGGGTGATGGGGATCAGGCAAAGGAGATACCTTTTCTTTATAAGGAAAGGTATTTTTATCAAAAGAGGTCTAACGTACTTAATTTCCCAATAACTCTGTACAGCCTTGTGGGGTGACAGCACATTGGAAATATATTGAGCCAAATTTCCTGTAAACAAACCTGATCCAGGGTTATATTTAACTGCTTTTCGGTGTAATCTTTGGCACTACAAAAAAAAAAGTCATTGAGGCAAATTGACTCATTTGATTTCTCATCCACGGAAAACTTTGTTTATCGTTTTCTTCGGCGCTATTGTTGAGCTGGAACAAGGTACGTTTTTAGTTACATTTATTCAAGAGCCTCTCTGCAACAGTGGGAAGCAGTGGCTAAAAATAACAATTTACCAGCTTTTCTATGGAGGCAAAGCAATTAATATTAAAAGTGGCCTTTTCACAGACGAGTTCACGTTCAGAACGCATTTCTTTATTAAAGAGGTAGAGAAAAAATAAAAAGAAAAAGCANGAGTTAATTTTGCCGTGAGTAAATTCACCGTTTCCCTGTGCCTTTCACCCCAGGCTTCAGGGAGTGGAGGCTTGGTGGCTTTTGGGGGTGTTGGCAGGTGAGGACCTTGCCCCTTTGATGCCCTGGGTGGCCATTCCCTGGTTGCAGGTAAAACTGTGAGACCTTGATTGTTTCCAGGGGCTCAGAGGGTAAAGCTGCAGGATTTTAAATTGAAATTTGATCTGTTGGCATTTTTTTCCTTCCTCCGGTGATACTTGTGTGTCAGTTTCCTGCATGCGTTTGTTCTTTCGCGTATGTTTAGTTAGTAGTTTTCTCCTTACCTGTTTCTCTACATATTTTCAAACTTCATCTCTGTCCAATAAAAAGAAAAAAAAAGCTTGTTTTGAAAAGCACTGACTGTGAATCCACAGGGTGGTTTTTCCTCGGGATGCTGTTCCCCTTGTATTAAAGAGCTGCCAACTGTTGCACCTGGGTGATGTGCCACTCTTAATTACATGCACCGAGGAAACAAATCGAGGGTGTTTCTGCAGCCTGGATTTTGACATTTTCCTGCTCCTAGGTGTTTGCTTTCGCAGCTTTGACACAGTGCCTTTCACAGGGGTTTGTGTCTGTGAGTGCAGATCCAGAATTGGGACTGAAGCTGCTCTGTGCACACTTCTGTTAACGTGCAGCACTCCAGGAAATGTTTGGAGAACAGCGTGGTGTTTGCAGCGACAGCACTGGGGACTTGGCTGGCAGCAGGACCAGGCTGCTGTGGCAGTGTGGTGTTCCCTGAGAGGTGCTGTGGAGCTTGCAAGAGTTTTTAGCAGAAGGCAGAGTGAAGCCAAGCTGCTGATGTTCTCCCAGCTGCTCAGTCTGTTTCACCTGGGAAACAACCAGGTGAAGATTGGATATAGAGCCACGCTCTCCCCTCTCTCCTGTGTTGTGAGCAGGAATGAGCTCGAATAGGGCAGGAGTCTGGTCACTAATGCAGAGTCTGACTTGCAGAAAGATTGCCTTAATGGTTTTCAGCTGTAGTTTGCAACTTGTTCTGCAATGAGCTGAATTGGTGCACATGTGGCAGTTCCTTATCCTCTTGAGATAATCTGCTTTCAAGTTTGCATTCAGCAGTTTTCAGGATGCCTCGTGTCAGCAATGTGCTGCTTTTCCTACAGACTGTTATCCTTCCAGTGGCAGATGCAGGAGGGAGGGGAAGCCGAGTGTCTTGGGTTCAATTGACACCAGGTGATGCTCACATCTGGATCCGGGTGTTTTGTTCCTGCGAGTTTTGTGATTTTAACTTGTTTAGTAATCTGTAGAGCTGTATGCCTGTTTCCAAAGGCGTGTGTTACCTGTAAATGTCTTGGAAATTAGAGCACACCTTGCTTCCTGCATTGTGCAGAGTCTCCTCTGACCCCAGGGACCTGCAGGGTGCTGCTGCAGCTCCTTGAGTTCCAGCAATGCAGCGCCTTTGCCCCTCTGCCCTCAGGAGTTCTGTTTGCGTGCAGCTGGGAAAAGGGAGTTTGTTAATGAGCAGCACTAGCTCCTCACAAGGCTGTAACCCTGGCAGGGAAGCAGTGGTGACAAACCTTGTGGTGACTGAGCTGTGACAGTCTGCCTGAACCCCAAGCTGTTGAGCTGCCTGAAGAGCGGCACGGAAATGAGCAGAGGATTTACAGCTGATTGTGCTGTTCTTCAAGGTTATGGAGAGGCATCAAAGCTGCCCAAAGCCGATAACTGGCAAGATAGGAGCCGGAAGATGAATTAGGTGGATTGCAGAGTTGGTGCTCACCTGGCAGCATGGGATTCGAGAGCACCAGGGCGAACTGGCTGGACTCAGGCCGTGCTGATGGTGCTGCTCTGCTTGCCCCTCTTCAGTTCCTTCAGCTCCAGGTGGGCTGAGCTGTTGTTTTCAGATGGGTTGGAGAGCAGAAAATCCATGGCTCAGTGAAACAGCTCATGCTGTGTTTCCCTGAGAGGTTTTCTGGATCTCCTGCAGGGGATGGACTGGTTGTTGAGAGTGGTTTTGGTGGGCTGGAGGTTGTGCTGATGGAGAGAGCCGTGCTGGGTTTTCTGGAGAGAAGCCTCTCTGGGGCACACCTAGAACAGAGGCACCCCTTTGTGACCTGGCCCTGCCACACCTGTGAGCTGATCTGTGCTCAGATCAGTGCTGGCACAGAGCAGGGTCAAACCTCATCCCCTTGGAAAGAGCCTGGGAGGAGTCACCGCCGTCCCCCAGGGAAACCACCTGCGAAAAATTAACAAAAGCTGCTGCTGCCCTGGCCAAAGTCTCCTTTTCTGTCAGTGTTTGCTCTGCTCTGGCCCTGCTGAGCTCTGGGCTCAACACCTTTGGTGCTGTACCCATTGCGCTTCTCATTTGCCATGTGAGCTCAGAGGCACTGTGAGGAAAACCATTGCAACAAAGAGAACTAAAAAAAGCCAAGTTATATAAAATAAAGTTCTTTTGCTCTCTGTCTGTTGTGGAAGATTGTCATGGAAACATTTTTTTTCAGGGAATAAATTTATTTTCTGTGAATAATGTCCACAGAGCTGAGGGAGAGAAAGTGTATTATTTATATATAAAATCTTTACTGGAGACACCTTTTTCCTGGCTCCTGACAGTTGTAAATGTTTTATTCGCTGTGTTTTAAATCACTCCAAAGGAGGGTATTACCTGGGCCTCAAAAGCAGTGGCTCGCGGGGATCGGGCTATTGGTTTTTCTCTTTCTTAAAGCCAGAGAGCTGATTCGCTATGAAATCAGGGTCACTTAGCCTTCCGTAAGTCCAGCTCTGCATAAGATCACTAAAACGTGGAACAGGGGCTATTTAATGGGAACCATAACGTGAAACAGGGGTTATTTAATGGGAAACAGATCCCACAGCCAGGGAAATGGGAAGCCATGTTGGCCGTCGGGTTTCTCCTGCAGGGATCAGTGCTGGGGAAATGTCACCGGTATCACCCCTCTGCTTCTGCTTCCCCACAGTAACCTGAGCCCTTCATCCGTCTCCCTGTGACCGGCGAGCTGCTCAGCCTTAGGGGGGCAGGTTGTGGTTTATCGGGAACACCTGGGTGGGATGCAGGACACAGTGGCACCCTCTGTGCCCTCCCATGTCCCCACTCTTGTCCTGATGGCCAGCTGGGGACATGTCTTGGTGCAGGGAACCTCCTTCTCCCAGCTCTTGTCACACTGGCTGCCCCTGGGAGGGGTTGGGAGTAGCCACCCATTTCCAGTCATGTGGGGTGAGGATGGAACCCCAAAGGGGTTTTCCATACAAGGAACATTCCCTGAGGAAAGTCTTCCCTTGTAGCTGCTCATACCTTGAGTTTAGAGTTTTGCTCCAGTGTTGGTCTTACCTNGGGGGGGGGGGGGTGTAAAACGCTCTTTTCTGAAAACCAGGGAGATTTTGGGAAGCGATTCTCGATGGATGTTTTGCATTTTGTCGATGGCAAGGCAAACCTGTCTGTCCCAGGCACTCAGAGACAGCATTGTTCCTTGCAGGAAATGTCTCCGGCCTGGAGGCTGCTCCTGACAGGCTCTGTAAGGATTTCTTTTGGAACCTTTTAGTGCATCCTCATGTCTGTCTGTGTCTGGCTCTCTGCCACCACTACTTCCATCAGCCTCTGCATAATCTCTCCTGACTTGTGTAGATATCCTCAGAGGCCAGGGAGTAGGAATGTGCTGCTCCCCCTCACGGATGCAGTTAGGGCTGCCCCATTAATTAGCTGACCAAGAGAGCACTGGAAGGTCACCGGCATTGATTTCTGTCTGCCAAATGCAAGCCAGATCCCCACCGTGACCCACTCCAGATAACCTATAAACCAAGTTCCCATGTCTGAGGCTGTTCTGTGTTCCCGCTTCCCAGGCGGTCTCTGACCCTGTGGCCTCTGTGCCTGGTACAAATCCTGCTGCCTTGGACATGTGGAACCAAGGAAAAATGTATTTTATGGGGGTTTCTTTCCACAGTGGCTGCGTAGGGGCAGTGTGGCGCCCCATTTGCCTCCAGACCATCTCCTGCTGGTCCCTGAGCTGTAAAGGTCCAGGTGCCAGGGATGCTGACGGGTCAGGCTGTGTCTGTGTGTCCCTGTTTGAACAGGGAGTGATGCAGAAGATGAGAGGGAAAGGGCAGCTGGCTCTATGGAAACAGCAGAGCAGATGTCCAGGGAGGGATGACCATAGCTGCCTGTGGAACATGATACAAAGTTCTCCATGAATATGATGTGAGGTGACAGACGTGTTGAAGAGGAATAGCCTGAGTTTGCTCAATTCACCTTTTGGGATGTTAATTTTAATTTTCTTAAAGAGCTTTCTGTTATCAGAAATCTCTCCCTCATGTAGGTGCTTGCAGCAAATCATTGAGTCAGTGCTTAGCATTTTCTTAATTAAATATTTTGAGCTTCAGTCGGTTACTACAACAAACAGCTCTTGGACCTCAGACTGTTCTGAAGCTCTTTTCAGAACTCCTTCCAAAGCTTCAACGTAATTTTTTAATTACTGGCACCACAACTGGATACAGCAATCGGATAATAGTCCCCAGTGCCTTGGACAGGTGTAAGTAATACCTTTTCTTGCTTTAACAAATACATCCTGCTTATGGTTTTAGGGATTATGTTTAAGTTGGCTGTGGCACCAAGAGGCCTTACCATCGTTTGCTTATCTAAAGTCCTCCTGAATACCTTTCTGCACTGCTGGGTGCTGTCATGTTGGGGCTGTAGGGAATGGTAGGGTGTTCTTTTTATCCCCTGGCCACTGGATTCCTTCTCTTCAGGCTACTTGGAATCCAAAGTACATGAGTGAATGTACGGGGAGCTGCTTTCTTGTCTGGAAGAGTTCATGTTCCTTCAGGGGCTGATTTCAGGCTTTCCTGACTGTGTCTGCTCTGCCAGCAGAGCCAGTGGCCTTCCGCCTGCTGAGACATTTATCCTGGACTCATCTGCTGCAGCTGGATTTGTGCGTTGCTACACCCCAAACTCCTGGCTTTGCTGTCAGACTCAGAAGGAAAGAAAATACTTTAACATCAGTGACTCCTCCCTGCCTTTTCTGATTGCTGATTTTACTGCAGTTAGAGCAAATACCAAAATACCCTTTTCCTTAGTTCCTAATTTCCCAAGATACTGGAACTTGCAATGTAAAATCCCCCATTCCTTTACTGCACTGTAAAATTTGCTATGCTGTAAGAGTTAGAGGAAAGAATAAATTCTACCCACGGAATGAAGTTGGCATTTTCTAGTCCTTGGATTGAGTTACGGAGACCGACTTGTTCTGTGCCAGGCTGGTTGGTTGCCCAAAACAAGCCACCCTTGAAAGGGTTGATTTTGGGACCGTGCTGACAATTGTGCAGGCTTCAGAGTTAGGCCTGTTTAATATGATTTGAATTGGCCACCCAAAATCCACCAGCTGGTTTTGAAAACAGAGCTCGGATTTTTGTGGTGAGAACAGTGGGAAATACAAAGCAAGCTGCAAGCGAAGCCAGACAGCTATCACTGGGAATGAGGGAGGAAAGAAACTTGAATTTATTGCCGCCTTGGGCGCAGCAAAAAGAAAAAAGCTGGAGATGGACTTGCAGTACTGATGGCTGCAAGATATCTCCATGGTCTGGCTCTTTGTCTCGTTCTCCTGGCTAAGCTGAAACTAGACCAGTAAAGGTTTTTGATTTGGGTGCAGAAGCCCAAATCTCAGGCCTTGCCTTTGCCTGTGCCCCAAGCTGCGGCTCTGAACTGCACTGGCATGGTCAGGATGCTCCAGGATGGTGCTGGGAGTGAGTGCTGCTGCCTGGCTTGGCACCTTCTCCAGCAGCTCTGCCAGAAGCAGACTCTGGAAAAAAATGAAAAGAGGGGAAAAAAGAGGAAAAAGACAGGGGGTTGTCCCTCCAATAGTCCCTCTGATAGTTGAAGTTGTTTCTCTTGTGCTCTGTTGGTCTCCTGGCCAGATCCCACAGTTCTTGCTGGATTCTTTTTCAAACCAGCTTCCTCTCAATTCAGCCGAAGCTCCCTTTGGCAACAGGCAGCAGGAACTGCCTCCCTCTTAGGCTGAGGAGAGAATTTGCAGGAGGAAACAATCCAAGCGGCTGGGTAAGTGGGGAGAGCTCTTTAAAAGTCCTCAGAATGTCACACCCTGATTTTGCAGGGTCATGTACCACCCTCTGTTCCCTGCGAAGTTAAACATGTTAGAACATTATTTGCTGAGCTGGGGCTGTGGAAGTGCTCCTGTAGCTGTTGTTGCAGGCATCTGACATGGGCATTGTTCAGGACCCTTGACTCTGGCTCCTCAAACAGGTCCTTGAGAGAAGCAGGAGGGCTTGCTGCCTCTCTGAGGTGCATCCCTGTGCCAGGACACAGCCGGTGTGTGCAAACACACCTGGGCTGGCACACCAGAAACCCGAGGCTGACCCCTCACCTGGGTTCTCTGAGTGCTGCTGGACCCTGACTTAGGCCAGTGCTGGTCAGGCAGTTGTTAAATGGGTTTTATTCTGGTGCAGTCATACTGTGTCTTAACAGGGAAATTCAGGGAGAATCAGGATATTTTTGCTGTCAAATCACGGCTTGAGTAAAGCTCTTTGCAGCTTGGAGAAGGGGAGGAGAGCAGCCAGCCAAAAAAAGGCACAAACCCAGTTGCCCTCCATCAGTTTTGTATGTAGTTGAAAAAAAGGTTGTACAGTAGGCTTGGATCTCCCCTCCTGCCCCAGCATTATTCTGGTTTTATGTTCAGCTTCATGTGGTTCCCAGCAACAGTGCACACCATGTCTTGAATTTCTTGCTGAGGCACAGCACAAACTGACGAATGTGAGTTTTCAAAGCAGACTTCCAGCACCAAGGAGAACTTGGAGAGGGTCAACTCAAAGAGAAAAAGCTGTCTTGGCAAGGCTGAGCCAAGCAGCACTGCTGCAGAGCATCCAGGCCATGAGCTGAATTGACCTCTGGGCAAGCAAATGTCTACAGAAGCACGGCTTCTTGAGCTGGGATTTTTCCAAGTCTCACGGGCACGGTTTTAAATAGCTGGCAGAGGGCAAGAGGATGACTTGTACTTCTGCGCGCTGAGCACCTGGAAGTTCCTCCTGCCCTGAGCAGCAGAACCTTGTTGCGTTGTTGGCAGGTCAGGGAAGCTGCCCAGCAGGAGCTGGAGCCTCCTACATGGCCACAGGGATGGGGCATTCCTGGGAGGAGTTGTGCCCACTTTCCCCGGGTCCTGACAGTTCCATGCTGCTTGAAAAGGGGACGCAAAGTGTGTCCGCTCTCTGGTGGCAGCAGCTCTGGCTCCCAGATCCCTCCAGGCAGCGTTTGGTCCTTCAAACTGTTCCTTCTCAGGTTTATTTTCTTCCTCGGGGCCTCACTGTGACTGGTTTTTTGTGCAGTTTGGTGCCAGTCAGCTTTGCCCGCCCCCGCCTCGCTCTCCCTGAGATTCGCAGGAGCTGGCACCAGGCCCCCGCGCCCGTGTGTGGGGGACACGTGCCGGGTGTTTGGGTGAGGACACGTGCCCGTGGTGCAGTCCCAGCTGCTCCGTGCTGCAGGCAGCGTCCCCCTCTCCGCCAGGGAGAAGAGAGGAGCCTGCCCTGGCCTCACCTGCACCCGGGTGTGCTTTAGCCCAGCCGGGACCATAGGGAAGCGGTAATTGCTCATCTGATGTGTCACACCATAAACTTCAGGGAAGGAATTCGTTCCAGCAGTGTAATTCTAGGACTCAGGAACCAAAAATGTGGGCTATTACTCATCTTTGCATCTCATAACACAGGATAACCTAAAACGTTTCTCTATTTACACAGCAGAGGTTTAGCCAAAAGCAGAGTCTTGAATGTCAAGCCGCTGTTGCTACATATTGAGAGTAATTACTTGCTTTATCATTTATTTTTTTATTTCTGTGCCAGTATTGGCCAGGAACTCGAGTCAGGAGATAGGCATGATGCAGAGACAAAGAGCCCCTGCTTGAAGCTTGGGAGAGCAAAGCTGAGTAATTGGCATGTCTTGAGTGGGCTGTGAAAGCTCGAACGTGTTTGTTTTATGATTACCCAACATCTACAGTATTTTCTCTGCTGAATGCTTCTTCCTTCTGCATGAATGAAACCTCCAGGTGCATGCACGCACATCCACACTGCACAGGAGGCTCTGTGGGTTCAGGGTGTCTGGGCACCTTTGGTCTTCACTTGCCTTGCTCTGCCTCTGGATGAGCTCACGATCAGGGATATTTAGCTCAGTCAGCCCTGGGGTAACTCCCTGCAGAGTTTGATCCCTAGAACAGGGTGTTGCTGGAACAAATCTGCTGTTTCCAGCTTGGTCAGCCCTGTCAGCTGTGCAGGGGGATCTCCTGGACCTGATGGAAGGGGTTTTGAAGGGAGAAGGGTTTCTCGGAGTGGGGGTGAATCCCAACGCTGCTTTGCTTGTCTCCTGGGATTGCTGGGGTGCCTGACCAGGTATCTGTCAAAATTAAGGGGAAGGCTTGTCCTTTAGGGGTAGAAATCTCATTCTTGGTAATGGTGAAGCCCTCCATGAGTCAGAATAGTTGGCTGTGTCTTCTGGGTTCAGGTGGTTGCTCTATCCCCACAGCTGAGCTCAGGCTGGGCAGCACATGTGGGGATGTATAATGTGCTTTTTTTTGTCAATGAACTGGGGGTGCCTTACCAATATGAATAATAGATTGCTGCTCCATAACTGTTACCATTCCATGTTTTGTGCCCTGCGGCTGGGGAAAACACCAGCTTTTTTTTTTTTTTAAACTTTCGCAGAGATTGTGTTGTGCTGCCAGCAGGCAGTGTGGTATCTTGTGTTTCTGTAACCTGTGAATTTGTTTGTCCTCACCAGAGTAACTGCTGTGCTTCGTCGTGTAAATAATCTCTGCGAGTCTCTGTGCTCAGCTCTATCTCATTAGATGAAAGAATGTACTAATTTAAGTCCGTCTCCCTGGTGAATCACCTGAGGCTTCCAGAAATGGTGAAGCTCTGATTTACCTGTTGTTTTATCTGATGACTACATGATCTCTCTTTAATGTGAGCAGTCGGGAATGTAGCTCCTAGGTGTTCCTGGTGCTGCTCTCAGTTCACCCCTCAGCTCTCGTGTGTGGTGTTCAGCCGGATCTCGTTATCAGGGCTGTGTCATAAGAGTGATCTTTCCTTGGCAGAAACACGTTCAGCCAAAAACACACTGAGCAGTATTGGCTCCCGGCTCTCAGCTCACACTGGGAAGCCCCAATTCCTGCAGTTTTACCCTTCAGTTCCAAGGCATTCATGTCAAAGGGTAGGTGCAGATGACCTGGAAGCCTGAACATTTCCAGGGATGGGGCAGCCACAGCTGCTCTGGGCACCCTGTGCCAGGACCTCAGCACCCTCACAGCCAGGAATTCCTTCCCAATATCCCATCTAACCCTGCCCTCTGGCAGCTTGAAGCCATTCCCCTTGTCCTGTCCGTCCAGGTTCTTGTCCAAAGTCCTTTCCAGCTGTCATGATAGAGAAAAAGAGGAAAAAAGAGATGTGTCAGGAGACTGGCATCAAAATTATTTTGCGTTTCATAGTATGTTTTTATCCTGTTTATTCATGCAAAACCAACACTTGACTGTAGTTTAAGAAAATTGTCATGCAAGGATATCCTCTCCAGTCATATATTCAAAGCCAAGAAAAGCCAAAAACTCCACCTAAAAGTTGTAAATGCCAGCCTGGCATCTTTCTGAGTAAACAGCTGCAATAAATGCCCAGTGTTAAGTGTTTGTGGATGGTTATGGAGATTGTCTCGTCTCTTTTGTTACTGATTTCCTTGTGATAACTTTTGACTGTCACTGTACAAGGAAATAAAGGATGGACAAGTCTGTGGGGTTGGAAGAACAGCTCTTCCTCTGACCAGCGTTTGTTTGTACAAGGTTAGAGCAACAAATCATCAATGTGACAGCTGACCGCCCCCTCTCCTGTTTTCTCCTCAGGTGGCAGTGAAGGTGATTGACAAGAAGAGGGCCAAGAAGGACACCTATGTCACCAAGAACCTGCGGCGGGAAGGGCAGATCCAGCAGATGATCCGCCACCCCAACATTGCCCAGCTGCTGGACATCCTGGAGACGGAGAACAGCTACTACCTGGTCATGGAGCTGTGCCCGGGGGGCAACCTGATGCACAAGATCTACGAGAAGAAGAGGCTGGAGGAGCACGAAGCCCGCAAGTACATCCGGCAGCTCATCCTGGCGGTGGAGCACCTGCACCGGGCAGGGGTCGTGCACAGGTGAGCTGGACAACCCTCTCTGCTGGTAAAGTTTATGTCAGATCCTCTAAGTGGCATTTATTTCTATTGTAAGGGTATTTCCTCACACAAACATGTTCCTGAGAGCTATCTGGCTGCTCTTCATGGTGCTGTTCGGCTGCTCATGTCTTGGGCATTGGGCTGTACCTGCAGACAGCGCTTAGGCAGCTCCAGGTGAGCTTACGGGAGCTGTGCTGGCTCCATGGCCAGGGCTTGGACTCAGTGACCTGTTCCAGCTCAGGATATTCCATAGTTCTGTGTCCATAAAGCTGTGCAGTCCAAAAGTAGGGCCCTTTCCCTGCCAGCACTGTTTTGCCTCTTCACAGCTCTGCACCAACATTAGCTAGTGAATCATTTCACTATTTCTTTTACGAGGTGCCTGTTTTTTCACTGCTGGAAGTACAGCAGTGCAGGGAGACGAGCTGGTTTGCCCAAAGCTTTGCAGTGTCAGGGCTAGGATAGAGCCTCAGTGGGACCACTGAAAGCCCTGGCTTCTGCCTCCCTGCTCTTTGCCTTTGTTGCATCACCTCAGCAGGGCCTCACAGGTTGGAGAGAGCCAGAGCTGCTGCATTTCTTTAGGACTTTCATCCTTAGAATCACAGGATATGCAGAGTTGGAAGGGTCCCACATGGATCATCCAGCCCAGCTCCTGGCCCTGCTCAAAAATAAAAAAAATCCCACCCTATGCCTGAGAGCATTATCCAAACATTCCCTGAGCTCTGTGCGGGAGCAGGGTGTGCATCTCCTGGCAGGAGGATGCTGTGGAGCTAGGAGCTCCCCTGGGCTCTGGGGGAAACAGGCCAAGCTCAGCAGGGAGAAGCCTGATGGATAAGGAGTCTCTGGTTCTGCCTGGAGCCCCGGAGCAGCAGGTGGGAGAGGCTGGCAGAGTGCAGGTGGAGCTGTCACATGGCACCGCCTGTCCCTGTACCTTTCTGGGCTGCTATGGAGACAGGAGGATGGTGGGCTGGCTGGACCTCGGGAGCCAGCATCTCTCCTCTCCTGTTCCTAGGTGTATTTATAGGGCGTTGTGCTGAGAAGGAGGCTCTGCTTTCTAAATTTGGGCCAGCTGGTGTTAAGTCTGGGCTCCCACACAGTTCCCATCTGATGCTGAGCGAGTTGTGTAGGCCCCATCCTCTTGGGTTCTGTGGGCACGCTGCAGGAGCCAGACATCTGAGCGCTTTTCAGGATCTGGGTCTGCAGCTCTCTGGCTTCCCTGGCTGTGCAGGGGGTGGGGAGCTGCCCACAGCTCCTCCAGCTGTGCCCAGCTGTGTGCTGCTGAGCTGCCCACCACTGTGCAGCGTGGGTGCAGCTGGCTCGCTGGAACTCCACGTGCTCTGGAAGCTGCTTTGTTTTGTGTCGGATCTCTGCGTGTTCCCTGTGATCCATCAGGGATAACTGCTGTGCGCACAGGCCACCTCTGGTCTTCCCTCGAGCTGCATTTTTGGTACCAAGGTAATATCAATATTTGAGCAGCCACCAGGTTCTCTACCAGCCTCAAAACTGCTGATCTCTTTAAATTATTAACCTCACAGTCTGAGGCAGGGACAAGAAAGAAGTTTACTTAACTGCTTTCAGGGATCAATTGGTACCCAGTATTTAGAGTGAGAGAGAGATGAAGGAAATAAATCCAGTTTCTGAGATGGGCAGAGGAAAACAAGGCAGGAACAGATGCACATGTTTAGCTTTTAACAGCGGGATAGGGTCAGCAGCAGCAATTCCTCTCCCTGAAAAATTCACCCTCTGCGCAGTGGCCAAGGCAATTACAGGGGGCTGCTAGGCTTGGCTTTGATTCCCATCTTTTTCAGCACTGAGCTGCTTCTTGGGAGGCCTCCATACGGTGAACGAGCAGGTCTAATTCTGCCTAAACCGATGAAACTGATAAAACCTGACAGAATCGCAGGCAGCATATCTGCAAGTATTTTCTCTGACTTAACCCATTCGAGGTGTTGCCTTCTTCTGCGAGCAAAGTGTGTAGAGCAGTGCAGAGGTGCAGGAAAAGCCCTGTTCTGGATTTATTCTGCTGACTCTCTGTGCGCGAGAGAGGGAGGAAAAAATTAACAATTACCTCAGGAGTTGTCCTTCAGCATCTTAGGCCTCTGACTGTGGCAGTTCTAAAAACAGGCTCCTCAATCAGCTACTGAGGGAGGGAAAAAAATAGTGCAGGAGTCTGATTCATTCTCTGCCTGGCTGCAATGGCAGTGTTTTGTTGTTGTTGTTGTTATTTTTAAAGCAGGTAAAAATACCAGCGCTTTCATGTGCGTGGTGATCTGGGGGTGGTCGGGTTTGCCACGTGGGGAACAAACTGCAGCATCCTCGGCCAGAAAAGGGGCTGCTGTTTGTCTCTCCCCAGTGCTTCCTATGGAAGGGGGCAGGGCCCTGAAAAGTTCCTTATTGGCTATTTTATTGCAAAA
>VYZT01001285.1:137423-151711 GCA_013400735.1 Pomatostomus ruficeps | reverse complement strand
AAAAAAAAAAAAAAATCATTGGTTTTGTCTGCATTGGGGAACAATGTAGATGGCTTACCCTGTTCCACGTGGGATGAAACACCCCAGATGGAATAAGTTCCATGAAATTTGCTTATGTTAGTTGATAAATATTACTCAGAAAGCTCCATGGCTTACAGTCCAGGCTTGGCATGGCAGAGAAGCACTCAGATCCCTGGTCTTTGGATAAGAGCAGGCACCCAGAATTCAGTGGAAATGCCTTTGTTAAGAGGCACTGATATGTGAGCAGCCTAAAATTAAAGAACTTCGAGAAACCTCATTTTTATTTAGAGATGTAAAAATACCTCCAAACTCATGTTTGACTGTCTGGATGTATTTTAAAGCTCTGATTATGTCATCTGCTGGGATAGGTGAAGTCTGCAAGTTCCAGAGTGCAGAAGCTGCATCTTTGGTGAGGGGTGCCCAGGGTTCAGAACTCCTCGGCTGCTCGCTGGAAGCAAAATGCCACTGCTCTATATATAATTCCGTGTTATCATTTGGGTTTCTTTCCCTCGATCAGGAGAGCTGGTTGGTTGCTGCCAAAAATACACTTGCACCAAACTCAGCTGTGAATCAGGTAGGAATATTTATCTTTTCCCTCTGACAGAGGAAAAACAGAACCAAATGGCAGGAGCTGGTGGAGCTTTCTCTTGGCAGAGGGTGTTTTCACAGGCCTTCAATGCTGTCAAAAAGCAGTGTGAGCAACGAGACCTTTGGGAGCGTAAGGACAGCAGGGAAAATGGAGTGAAAGCCTTGGTGCTTGCCACTGCATCCCACAGGAAATTTTCAGCAGCCCTTTTAAAGTCATTTTAACAGAATTCAGTCCCATTCAGTGCAATTACTGTCAGGTTGTCAAAGGAAGGAATTTAATGGTGTATTGGTAGCAAAGATGGTTTTCTGTGTTCCCCCTTTTTCTGCCCTCATGGCAGCAGATCCCTGCCTTCCTCTGCTGTTTGGTGATCAGAAGCAGATCAGGAGTTTGAAAGAGATGAAAGACCCCGGAGGTTTTGGGCAGAGTGAGGTGATGCCACACGATCCAGGTGCTCAGGGTGCCACAGGGTTCCTCGTTTGGCACCTGCTGTTTGACATGTTGGCTTTGATAACTTCCAGCCTATTAATTTTAAGTGCCAGGAGTCTGGCTGCTGATGCAATATTTATGACAGATCCTGCTCTGCAGAACAAACCCTCCTTTTGAAGTGCGGAGCTGGTTTGTCTTTCATTTCAGATTTCGGAATTACCTTTGGGCATTTTCTCTTGGAGTGCTGTGGTGTAAACAAACCAAATGCCATTTTAGTGGAGACAATAGACTGGATTCCTCTCTTACAGAGGCAGCCACGTGGAATCCAGTGACATTGTTACTGACAGAAGAATTGGGCTCAATAATATTTTGATATCAAAGCCTTTGAAATGTATATTGGTACATAAATGTGATGAACCCAAATCCCTGCAACCTTTCCAGCTCTTGCACAAGATTTCAAAGTGGCCTTGAGGGTTGGTAGTTAAGGAGTGATTTTCTGTGGTGCTGCTCTGATTAAAAATAAGATTCAGGAGAGAGCAGCCAACAACTGCTGCTGTGCAGCTGCTTGCTGGTAAAACCTTTTTTCTCATCCTTCCTCCCCCAGACAAGAAATAAAGTGTGAAATGCAAAACTTCCCTTTTGCAGCCTGCTACCTGCTGTGGCACGGAATAAACTGCTCTGGGAGCAGCTGAAGGGGTCACTCGCCCCAGGGATTCACTTGTGTTCTTCACTGGAGGCTCTGGCTGCAGTTGGGGTGTCCAGAGTGGTCCAAAGAGATAAATCAGCCCCATCAACTGCAGAACAAACTCCCAGAGAAACGTAGCCCCTGAAGACGGTGTATTTTCAGATCCAGGGAATGCCAACTATGTGCTGCCAGCTCCACAAGCTGAGAAGACATAAATATATCTGCTTGTTCTCCACACTGTGGGAATGCAGCCTGGCCTTCCCTGAGTGCCTTCATTATTCCTGGGTTTGACTAACTTGTCCCATAATTAGACACTCTCAGCATCAGGGAACTGATCCCTCAGGGAAAGGCAGCACCTCTTGTTCCCTTTGCATTTCATGCCCGAGGGGATTTTTGATCTTTTTTTCAGCAGTGAATGCTGGAAGTTTTCTTATGGAGGAAAACACATAAATAATCCTTTAGTCCTGTTTTTTTGAGAAGCTGTGACAGTAAAGGGACAAGATCAGATTTACATCAAGGAGGGAAACTGAAAGTGTCCAGGGTCCATGCTTGGTTTGAATGGTGACAGTACTTCATTGCAGTTGGAGAAGAAACACCTTTGTCCCCAAAAGTGTTTGGAGGCCCGAATTTCATGCATTGTATGCTAAAGGGTTTGGGAAATAAAAGGTGAGTAAGACACTCAGTGAAGGCTGGTGAAGGGTCTGGAGCACGAGCTTTAGGAGAAACTCTGATAAAGCCTCATTTTGTAAAAGAAAATTAAAGTTTGTATTGGACAGAACTGACCTAATAAAGCACTCAGGACGTTCAGGGAAATGGGTGCTGAAGCAGGTGTGCAGCTGGGTCGTGCGCCCAGGAGGAGAAGTGTGGGAAATCCTGTTGTCCTGACTGCTGGTATGGCTCCAAAAACCGCTGCTCTCCCCTTGGGGTGGACACAAACCATGGTGCATATGGACCATTAGATCAGTTACCAGTGCCCAGCAAATCTGCTGGGAACAGACAGATGGGTAAACAGCTTTAACCAGCTCTCACTGCACTCCGTACTGAGGCAATATTTACATTCCTATTTTTTTCCTCTGATGGCTTTAAAATGCCCTGTAATATTTACCTTTTGTTTCTTTTTTTACCTTGAATCTTTTAAAATATCTTTTCTGGTGTTCATGGTTAGGCCCCCTGTCACTCATTTGTTATTCTGATTGCCTGGATGTCTTTTCTCGTCCGCTTACAGCTTGCATCTTTCCCTTCCCTTGCCTTTGGGCTGGAAGGGACCTTGAAGCCCATCGAGTGCCACCTCTGCCACGGGCAGGGACACCTTCCACTGTCCCAGGCTGCTCCAAGCCCTGTCCAGCCTGGCCTGGGACACTGCCAGGGATCCAGGGGCAGCCACAGCTTCTCTGGCACTCTGTACCAGGACCTCGGCACCCTCACAGCCAAGAATTCCTTCCCAATATCCCGTCTAAACCTATTCCCTGACAGTTTTGTTGGCCCCAGGGCTGGGGCAGCTCTGCAGGTGGGGTCTCACCTGAGCGGGGCAGGATCCCCCCCCTTCACCTGCCCATGCTGCTTTTAATGCAGAAAATCCCTCCTGTGCAGGTCCTTGTGGTCTTCCTGGTGGAGTAAGGGTCACCCTGCCTCCAAGTGCCCTTCTGCCCCAGGTTTATCTGAAACACAGCATAAAATGAAGAGGAATATTCTGAGAAAGGCATGGAGTCTGTCTTTCACACATCCCTCCTTGTGGAAGTGCTTGGCTTGGTTGGGTTGGTTTACTAGTTTTGTTTTATTAAGCCTTATATCTTCATCGGTAACAGAGGCGTCTTTCAGCACTGCCTTTGCCTTTCAAAAGCAAGATACCGTGGATGTCACTGACTTCCCATAATTATAGCTGATGGCTTTATCCCAATTTTTCTGAAGCGCGCTGGGTGAAGCGTCACTGCGCCTCTGAGCTGTGGGTATCCCAGCACGCTGATTGTTACAAATATTCCCTGTCTGGACGGGGGCAAAAAATCCTCGTGATGAAGGCTTAGCCGACTGCCAGAAGTCATGGACGGGTTGTGTAGCAACCAGAATGATTTTTTTCACATTATACTTGATGCTCAGTCTACACGGCTTGGGGTTTTAGGGTGATTTTCTGGGTGGCATTGGGCAAACCATTTCAGTCCCTCAGCCCTGCGTTTTACCTCTGGCGTGTGGGAATACCAGTGGTGACCACCCCTGCAAGGAGTTCGGGTGGGGTGCTTCACCCTCACAGCAGGCTGATTCTGGTCTCCCTTGTAGACAGAGGACACACATTTCACTGCTCCGATCTCAGGTTTCTCCTTCAGCCGTGGCGTTTGGTTGTGGAGAGTAACGAGAAAATTGACCTGCAGGTCCAAAAACATACTTAAAAGGTTTTCCAGTTTTTAAGTTTTCTGTAAACTTCCAGTTCCAAAAACATGCTTAAACTGTTTCCAGTTTGTAAGCTTTCTGTAAACTTCCAGTACTTGAGATCCTTGAAGAGCCTGGTTAATTGCAGGATGTGCTGACAAGTGCCTGTAATGTCGTTTTTGTGCCTGGAGAATAGGTGGGAAGCAGCGTGTGAAAGCGCTGTTAATTTCGGGCAGGATGCACGGGGCTCTCTGCTTTCACTGTGGAACTGCGTGTGCTGCCTTCATTCTCCCTTTGATGATTTACAAGTCTTGTACGTGCACTGAGAGTGAGGCAAAGCTGCTGCATTATTTTGGAGACTCACTCAAAATATTTTCTTTCTTTCAGAGACTTGAAGATAGAAAATCTGTTGCTAGATGAAGACAACAATATCAAGCTCATTGGTATGGAACCGGTTTGGCAATTCCAGTAATTAAAATTGTTAGTTTTATAAAGAGAGTTTTTGAGGCTTCATAACCCTCCATGTGACAACTGCTAATGTTGCTGCAGAGAGGAGCTGAGAGAGTATAGATAGCAATCAAGCTGTTCCTGACAGCATCTTGGGAAAAAAATGATCCGAATAATTCAGGTTTAACTGGATATGGGAAAAATCCTACATCTTAAACCCACATCTTTCATGTTCAAATCGGGAACTTGGTAAAGAATTTAAGAATTGACACCACGAAAGTGGTTTATTTTATTACCATGATCGTTTCTTATTTGCTGGGGGCTGGATTCTGCCCCCGTGAGCATATGCTTCCACTGAAGTCGGTGGGAGTTGCACACATTTTTAGCAGCTGGCAAAATGTGGTCCTATATTTATATTTGTTAAATTTGCTCCCAGCACCCAGGACAAAATTGGTTTAGAGGGCTGTTAAAAAATAAAAAAGACCAACGGTGGAGCCTCGATTGTATTTAGGTATCAGTTGTATGTGGTGCTTGATTCATTCAAGCTGTGCAGGCATTTTAGATTAATCATTGGTGGCTATAGTCTCCCACTGCCTTGCATAACTCCCATTAATGTTCATACGGGCATTGAAAAGAAAATATTCATTTCATAAAACAAACGCCAAACATCTGTTTGTATTTCTTTCTGTGCCTACACTTTCGCCAGCAGCAGTGTCTGTGACTGCAGGCTTAAAAACTCAACTGACTGTCTTGAAAAGGTTTCATGGGCTGAAAGACGGTGAAAAACATTTAACATGCAAACATCCAGGTCAAATGGACACTCTCCGACATGTAAAGCACATGCAAACAAGGGCAGGATGGTTAATGACATCTGAAGTACCCAGGTTTTACTGAGGGAATTCTGTTTTGGAACTGCTCCCCGACTTTCAGTGACTGCTCTGCAGCAAATCAACCGGCTGGGAAATTAATAGCAAAGGCGTTACCTCAGCTGTGGGTCAGGAGGATGCTGCTGTGTGAGCATGCATCATTCATCAGTGCTGATGGATACCACCTATTACCCTGATTTAGCAGATGAGTGAGACCAGATGGTTTTCACCAGGGCTCCTCGGACATCTCTGATGGATTTAAAAATCTCAGTAACCTCCCTGGTATTGGGTGCTTGATTACACAACACCAGGAGAACTTGACATCCACACCAAGACCTTCCCAGATGATAAATGTACAATTAGAACTCACCTGCCAAAAGGAATGACTCCAGGCCTTCTCCTGCAGTTCCGTTTGCTTCGACTGCATGGAGAGGTCTCCTTGCAGTGGGTGGTGTGGGAAGAACAGAGAAAGGAGACAGTTTGATCTTCCACAGCCTTCATAAATTGTCCTCAGGTCTGCAGCCTGATGTTTTAAGCAAAGCAGACTGCAGGCTGTGTGTATTCTAAAACAAAGCAATTAATTCCCTCCACCCAGCTGGGGATGTTGTAGCAAAAGAAAGGTTGGGATATTTTATGTAGCCTGTTTTACTAGAAATTATCAGTTGTGTCATCACGTAGTCCTTCCCAGGAAGGTTCTTCAGGAGTGAAGAACATGTTTTGAGGAATTAAAGTGCTGCATTTCATGGCTGGGAGAAGAGACTTTCAGCTACAAAACCATCTCATGTTAACTGCTGTGGGGTGAGAGCTTGGTCTCTGTCATTTGTACAGCAGCAAACACAGGAGTGGCCAACAAAAATAAAAATGTTGTTGTTTAATAGCTGTGGGAGGGAGGACAAAAGGTGAAATTAAGTATGAAAATGTGACATTGAAGTCACTGCTTGTTCATGCATTTCAGTGAGAACTGGATGCCTTGAGCCTCTTGTTCACCCGGCTGCTCAAGAGCACCTTGGATTTGTTCCTCCTTTTGGCTATGTGACAAGGTGGTTCAGAACCTGCTCTTAGAGATTCTCCTTGGAAAAATTCCCTTTGAGAGGACTTAGTCTTAGCAGTCTGTTAATCAAATTGAAGAACATCAGGATTGGAACTGTTGGAAATAATTCACTCCTCGTTATCTACCAGCCCATGCGGTCGGTGTCTGATAAAGCCACTCAGGGACCACGCAAAGTTCTTGGCATCCTGCTGGGACACCCAGCTCTGCCGAGCTCTGCTGGTCCAGCTTGTCCAGGAGCTTGTGTTCGACAGCCGTGTCCCTGTTCTGGCTGGCAGAGCTCCAGGGATGGCCGTGCCTCCACAGCTCGATGCGGATTCCCTGGAGGGGCTGAGGAGGAGTGGAGCAATGTGATGATGCTTCCATAGCACGAGCAGTGGGGGTGGTGGAGCTCCCATGTCAAAATATTTACTTTGGAGAAGCAAGGGTGGCCTTTGATCTGAATTCTGTGATTTGCTGGGCTCCTTGAAAGGGAGCCCAAGGCAGAGGCAGGCAGTGGCAGTGAGGTTATCAGCGCTGCTGGTGGTCGCACTGGTCTTATCAAGATAGCAGTGCATCCTTAATAAAAATGATAAAACCCACACTGTGATCACGATGTGCCGCCACAGTGTTAATAACAATATTCTCATTTCCATGGCTGTGAAATCCCTGTTCCCGGGATGCATCTGTTTGCACACATTCTGCATTTCAGCAGGGCAGAAAAGGCAGAGCAGCTGAAATGAATGAGCTGAAGGGAGTGAATAAAAGGGGTTTACAGTTGAAGCAAATCAGAGAATGAAAACCTCTCCCAGAGCATCCCTGCACTGATACTGATGAAGGGGTGCTGAGTGACACCATCACAGAACACAGCCCTGCATCCTGTGATTGCAAAACATTATAGTGCAGTCAGGTAATCTGGAGCTGGTGTGCACCAGGAATAATTCTGTGTGGAGATATTATTTCTAGGAGTTTTTTTAAAGTATTTCACAGGTGACAGAACTCATTTCAGGCCACAGCTAATGAATACATTAATTAAGTTAATGGATCCTCTGCAGTATTTGTAAAAGCCCCGGGGATGGTGCATCTCAAGTAGGGATGATTAAGCAGTGTCCGGAGACGATTGTTTTCCATCAGAGGCGAGGAAATTGTCTCGATTCCCCCTTCAGTTTTGACAGTGCTCTCCAGGAAAACCCCAGCGAGCCTCTCTGGCTGTGGAAGATGGTGATTCCTGTCTCCCCCGTGCCTGCCTGGCTCTCAGAGATGCAGCCAGTCGAGTGGAAAGCACTGTGCCATCATTGGGGCACACGGGCTTATCCACACACTGTGATAATTGCATTTTTTTGTAAGCGTTTTTATGTCTCTGCCTGGTTTTGTGAGGGAGCAAGGCTCATGTGTCTGCCCTGTCAGGGTGCTTCAATACCTTGAGGAGCTCCTGTCTGATTTCAGCCAAATTTGATTTTCAGCAGGGTGAAAGCTAAAGGACAGGCCAGCACTGCAAATAAGTGTGCAGATAAGGAAAAGAGCCCCACATTAATGACTGAGAGAGGATATTGAGGAATGAATCAATGTTCTTAACAGTGGTGGTTTTCAGAGATTCACAGAATATTCTGAGTTGCAGGGGAGCCATGAGGATGATGGAGTCCAGCTGTCAATAAATGGGGTTTGTTGTTCCCTAAACCCATCTCAGCCTGCAGCCACACCAGCGCTGGTACAGCCAGCAGGGAGATTTTGGGAGCACCCTTGGGCTGCCTGAGGGCACCTGGGGAGCTGCAGTGTATGAAATGGATAACTGTGCATGTTCTAAGGCTCTTATTGTTTGTGGAAACCCCTGGTGATTTAGCACCTCGTAGAAGCAAATTACATAAAATTTTTGCATGTGGATGAGCTTTTTTCCTCCTTAGGGAGTTCATTGCTTAGCTTTTGGGAAAAAAAAAAAGTTCTTTCTTTTTAACTTGTGCTCTAGCCCAGTTTGACTGTGTCTCTCTTTCATAACTGTGTCTCTGTGCCTTTCACAGACTTTGGATTGAGCAACTGTGCAGGAATCTTGGGTTATTCTGATCCCTTCAGCACCCAGTGTGGGAGCCCGGCATATGCAGCCCCTGAACTTCTGGCGAGGAAGAAGTACGGGCCCAAAATAGACGTCTGGTCCATGTGAGTTCCTCCTCGAGTTTATAATTGTTATTGCAGCGAACAGGGACATCTCCAGCTGGATCAGGTGGCTCAGAGCCCTGTCCAACCTGACCTGAAATGTTCTCAGAGGTGGGGACATCAACCCTGAAACAACTGTCAGACATTAAAGATGAAGTACAGTCTCTAAAACCTAAATTTTTTCCTCATTCCTGATGATTTTGGTTTCTTTTTTCTGCATGTTTTCTTTCAGTGGGGTGAACATGTATGCCATGCTGACTGGGACGTTGCCCTTCACTGTGGAGCCGTTCAGCTTGAGAGCCTTGTACCAGAAGATGGTGGACAAGGAGATGAACCCCTTTCCCACCCAGCTCTCCTCAGGTAATCCAGGGGGGTTGCTGGGGCCCATGCAGATCCAGGGGGTCAGGGCTGTCGCACAGAATTATGGATTGTGAGTCTTGCTGCTGATGTGTTGTGCTGATTGGGAAAAATTCCTTTTCTCATTTTGGCCTCTGAAAAAAGCCTTTTGGCTTTTTTTCGTTTTTGCTCTGACTTCTGGAGAAGCAGCAGGTTGTGCCGAGTATGAGAGAAGGAACGAATCTGTGAAATTCTGTGGTACTGCTTTTGTAGAGCAGTTGGTCAGTTTTGCACACGCAGAAGATTTTAGCATAGGGTGAGGGTGGATGAACAGATTATTTTGGAATAACAGATTCCTGGGCATTATCATGGCTGGGGTTGAGTGATAAACTGCCTCAAACGACCTCACATTTATTATGAAATAGTGACATGCACTCAGAAAGTTATTTTGGGACCATGACCTGGGATAACCTTCACGTGTTCACAAAATGCAAAATAGTTGATGTATTAGTATTAGAAATCTTAATTCCTGCTTCGGAGCCATGTCACTAGGCAACAGAATCACTTTCCAGCTTGTAGCAAGGCCACTGTCAGCATTTGGAAGAAGCTCTGTTTGGTAACTGGGTTTTATTTTTTCATGCCAAATTTGTTGTTCGTGGAGAGCTTCTGTCTCCTTCCCTGGCAGCCTGTTTGCAAAGGGCGTTTGATAAAATTACAAGATTGCAAATACAAAAACGGGGAAAGGAAACCACTGTTAGAGGGTATAAGAGGAAACCCTTGGGAGCTGTGTCCCAGGGTGAATTCCCTAAGTGCAGATTTGGGGTTCCACCTTCCACCCTGCAGAAGAAAAGACAACATTGCTTTTGACAGGCTTTGTTTTGCTGTTTCACCCATCCTGCCCTGAATAACGGAGATCAGGTTTTCTCTGTGCAGCAGCTGTGGCTCACTTTGTGGTCCCCGGGGAAGGCAGGGTTTTGTTCATCCTGGGAGAGCTACAGCAGCCTGAACTTGCAGGGATGATGGCAAATTAACGGACTGGGTTTAAACATGTTAACCTTGGCTCAGTGGGGACAAAGTCAGTCCCGACCCAAGCCTTGGGCCTGGGGAGCTCGGTGCCATGGCACAGGGTGATTTAAGGGGACTTTTGTTCTTGCTACCCTTAGGCTTGGGGTCACGGGGCAGAAACGCTGCTCCTCTGCTCTGTGAATTGTAGTGGTTGCTCACTTCCTGTCTTTATGGACCTTTCATTTTAATTGGGTCTTATTTTTCCATAAACTCATCTATAAAGGAGAGAACTTTTACAGGGGTCTGTTTTGCATGTTCAGTATGGTATCTTTCAATATTTAATTTCCTGTTTACTGAACACACGATCCCATCATGCAGGTAGCCAGTCTTATCTCTGGCAGGAAAACACTGCTTTTGTGTGACCTAAAATCCTGGGCAACCATGAGCAACCTGTGCATTAATAGGGAGATTTCAGAGCTGGTGTTTGCTTTTCCCACTTAGGAACCCATTTCTCACTAAGCTTCCTGAACAACATCAGCTATCTGGTTATTGATTTTGGGTGGGCAGAGGTCAGGTGCTCAAGAAGTCGGTGTTCACCTTGCACATATTCCTTTTCCTTCACGTTTGCTCCCTGGGGAAATAATTTTGATGTCCCACGGCTGCGTGGCTTGGCTGGAAAAGCTCCTTGTGCCATCTGAGCTCCAGTCAGCTGAGGTGCTGTTGCTCATCCCTGTAACCCAAGTCTGGGAGCTTCCACAGGGAATCTTCACTCCAGAATTAGTTTCTCCCAGTCTGGATCTGTTGATCTGTGGCACTTCACAAGCTTTATTTAATTAGTTTGCCTTTTGGCAAGGATGGGGGTGGAGAAGTAGGATTTTTGAGGAGATTTGGAGACCAAGCATGGTGGTGATGAAGGAGGGAGTGTGGGTTTGGGGAGGGGGATTTCCCTGGCTCTGAACCTGTGGGATGTGTGAGGTTTCTAACACAGAGGCAGGGGAAGCGCTGGAGTGAGAGGAGCTGGAATGGGAAAACAAGGCGTTTGTTGTTTGCTGTAATGGGGGTGAGGAGAGGGCACACCAGGCACTCCCAGGACAACTTCCAGCAAGTTTGGGAACTCGGATTTAGGCTCTTCCTGCTGCTCCTGCAACATGGCTGCTGCAGGATGATAACAAAAATGCTGGGGAATGTCTAAGTCAAGTAGCTCACATAAATCAGTGGTTTGTGAAGAGAGAGATTAGAAAAAAACCCAGCTGATGCCTGGCTGAACTGGAAAATATAGAGTAATAAGTCTCTCTTGCATATACAAGCTTCTCTCCAGCTGAAAGCTGATTTTTGCAGGGTGTTGTACACTGAGGTTGCTCAGGCTCTTGGGAGCTGGCACCTCTTGGGTCTAACCCTGATTTATTCAGGGAGAAACCCTCCCTTCCTCATCCTCCATCCCATCCCATGCCATCCCATGCCATCCCATGCCATCCCATGCCATCCCATGCCATCCCATCCCATGCCATCCCATCCCATCCCATCCCATGCCATCCCATGCCATCCCATGCCATCCCATGCCATCCCATGCCATCCCATCCCATCCCATCCCACCCCACTGTGGTGTCACCAGCAGGTGTTTTATTCTCCTTAAACTGCATGTAGGAGCAGTGAAATCTAGCCTCGATAATTTGAGGAATGGAGACCAGGCCTAGTTAAAACGGAGTTTATTTTCAGCTCAGAGAGGCAGTTCCTGTGAGTTTTTAGGCAAATCACTTGATTTCATTGCTCCTAATCACGTAAGAAGCGCATGACTTAAAAAACTGAGCGTTTTTGCAAGAAACTCAGGAGGAGTGGTTGAACGTCACTGAAAGGTGAAGGTTCAGAAGAATAAAGCCAAGTCTGTTGATTTTGCTGTACTCTTTTAATTTGGCTGAAACCATCTGCAGCTGATTGTAGGTTGGATGGAAGCCAGGAGAGAATTTTTCTTTATAATGGCAGAGGGAGCCCAGTTTGCTATGTCTTCCTGCCCAGGTCTGCATCCCTTCACCCCTGGTCCATCTCCTTCTACTTTAAGCACTTTTTGGCTCTGACCTGGCTCCAGCCCTTGCCCTCATGTGGAAAATAAATGTTGGCTTACCTGCTCTGAAACTTCTGAGACAAAAAGCGCTTTTCCCCCTCTCCTTTATAGTTCCATAAATCATCGGGACTGTAAATCATTGTTTGTTTCGGTTACTAATCCCTTATCAGTTCTTCCATTTTCTCAAGGACACTGGAGCACGCAGTGAGCAAAATGTTCCCTTTTAGTGTGCTCATGTTCAGGCTGCACACGTGTAGGAAGTCACCTCCTGTGACAGAGCTGCAGTTTGGGGTTTTTTCCTTGATCTCTTCACAGCCGCCATCAACTTCCTGCGATCCCTATTGGAGCCAGACCCGGCAAAAAGACCAAACATCCAGCAGGCCCTGGCAAACCGATGGCTCAACGAGAACTACCCCGGGAGAGCACCCCCCAATGTCACCTACCCCAACAGGTACAGCAGGAAGGGGGGCAGAAAACCCACCCTGGTGTTTGGTTATGGGCCCGGTGTTCCAGTTCTGTTCCTGTGACAGATCCCAGCGTGCTTCCTGGGGTTGCTTTTGTGATTCCATCCTAAAGATAATTAAGATTGGCCCTGTGTTGCATGGAATAGTCAAAAGCAGTGCCTTGGGCATAGATTGCATTGTTTGCAGGGCGGGCTGGGGTGTGGATATTCTCATTAATTGGCTGCAGGCCTGGGAATGGGGGGTGTGAAGGCAGTTCTGATCTCCAAGCTGCTTCTCCAGGAGAGCCTCTGCATGCTTGTGAGGTGCTGTGAGTAGGGAATGTGCAAACCATGGTGAGAAAGGTCAGGGTTTGATGGTCTTGCCTGGTTGGGTTGGTGTTGAACACCTGCACCCTGCTGAATACCTGACTGAAAACAGGCAGAGGACAAATCTCATGGTCGGTCAAAGATTCATCCAGGGAAAAAGAAAGAAGGGAAGAAACTTGAGGTCCAGTTTGGTTATAAATAATCTTACTCAACTTCAAACATCTGCAATGTAGAGTTGCAGTCAGTGGAGAGAAATTAGGGCACTTTTTACATAACGATTCGTCTGACTTCTCTCTGATTCTGCTTTAGGATGACTTTGTGCCCTGGAGATACGAGTTCCTCTCCAGTGACTGTAAATGAAGCCTCAGGCAGCTCACTTGGAATTATATGTCTTATGTTTGATCAGATAAAACCTCCTTCCTGTATCAGAGCCCTCCAGCTGTGTCTCACGCACCACCCAGGACCTGCAGGATTTACTGCCTCGCAGGCCAAGCAACACTGGGGCAAAAACTGCAACCTAAAGCCTAATTTTGAGGCTTAAAAATTGATAGTGCTGCAGAATTTCTGTCCTAACTTGGCTACGAGCAGAATCCCTAAGTGAGGGGGACCTTCAGTAGTAGTCCCCAAGTAGAGAGGACATAAGTTTGTTCATGCCTGTGTGTATATGGTACTATAACCATATAATAATAATATTATCCTTTCCTTTTATAAGTATTTTTTTAAACAGTATTTTTAAAGAGAACATCAGTGTGGAATGCTGTGCTTTGCTATTGCAAAAATCCACTTTCATTCTTTCTCTCTTTCATTCTTTCCTCTTTTCTTTCTTTCTCCTATTTTTCTCATTGCACTGCTTTTCCCATTATTTTATCAGAAATTAAGAGAAAAATAGATGCACCTTCTATCTGAAACTGAATTTTATGTGAAGCTGTAAAGGACAAAAGCCTTTAAAGAGTTTATTTCATTTTTTAAGAAAATAACATTACTTTTGTTTCATTAGGTGATGCCCCAGGCTTGACTTTGGTCATACTGGAGCTTTATAGGGAAAATAATCTGCAGAGTTTTAAATACTTAAAGACATGTCCTGGCTTCTTTTGAACTTTTCAAAACTTTTCTGACTAGAGTCAGCTTCTATGGAATTTCTCCAGTTTTTCCTTGGTGTGCAGATATGGATAAGGTGCGGGGAAATAGTGTGTGGAAAAACTCAGCGCTGAATTTGCAAAGAATGAATTCCTCTCCTAATCAGCCCAGAAGGAGCTGTGTTGTGTTCTTGCAGTGCCCTTCCACTGCTCGGGGGGAAACATGCTTTGTTCCCAAGGCAGGAGCGTGGTGGGAAGGGGAAGAGCATGGAGATAAGGTGGGAGAACAGCAGAAACTGCATTTTTCAGGAGAATGTTTTCCCAGGCTTTTTATAAGCTTGCTTTTGTTGAAGAAATTCCCTGAAGGCAAGCAAAAATTTCCCATTTTGCTGAGCACTTCAGGTCGAAATCGCTTGAATTTCTTTTGCTGCCCAGATGTCTCAACGTGCAGGGGCCGAGATAAGTTTTGCTTT
>VYZT01001285.1:0-137403 GCA_013400735.1 Pomatostomus ruficeps | reverse complement strand
CCACAACCCTGACCATTCCTTAGGGGCAGAATGAGTGTTCATAAGCACAGGGAACAAAGAGAATGAGTTATTTAAGATTTCCCAGGCTGTGCTTGACATCTTACCTGAGTCCTGTACGTCAGAGCCAGGGCAGGAGCGGGAAAGTTTGGAAGGGATCCCTTGGAAAGGGGGAAGGCAGCTCACAAAATAAGCTCCCCCTGATGTGAGGCTTGGTGTTAGGAGTGAGGAATATTCTCTAAGAACAGCTGAAACCCAGCATTTCTCTGGAGATGGGTGGGAGCCGACGGGTACCTCTGGGAAGCTGGCCAGCCCACTTAGAGGCCTCAATAGGAGTAGAGTTCTTTGGAAAAATCTGGTTTTAACTCAGGCTGAGCCAACGCTTTGGCATTTCCACAAGACCTCTGTGCTGCTTTTCTCGCCGTGGCTGAGACTGCTCCAGACTTTATGGGAGAGAGAGAGAGACATAAACACGGCTTGTGCTTGTGACAGGAGTGTAACAGCAGTGCTGCCATGCTGGGAGTGCAGGAATGACCCCTTCTCCAGCAGGAAATTCCCTGGCTAATGAGTGCATGGATACTGTGCAGCAGGGCAGAGGGTGAAGCTCAGTGCAGCGATGTTCGATCACAGGAAAAGGGGCTGGATTTTACCTCTTTTCCTTCAAAACCAGATCATCTTAATGGTTTTCAGTGGTCAGGTGTAGGGTAACAAAAGGCGTGAGCCTCACGGTGCCATTTCCCGTCAGGGATGGACACAGTGGTCAGATTCCTGTTCTTTCAGCTTCCTGCAGTTCCTGTGCTTCCCAGATTTCCGTCCTTTGCCTCCCTGCTCGTGGGAGAAGGGAATTAATCACCCCCACGTTACTGAGCCCTTGGGGCCTTTCCTTGGTGCAGTCCCTGGGAGGATGGTCCAAAACTCCTGCTCTTCCTCTCCCTGGGCAGGATTCACCTGGAGGACCTCAGCCAGAGCGTCCTGCTGCACATGACGGAGAAGCTGGGATACAAGAACAGCGATGTCATCAACACCGTGCTCTCCAACAGGGCCAGCCACACGCTGGCCATCTATTTCCTGCTCAACAAGAAGCTGGAGCGCTACCTGGCCAGCCTCAGGGTGAGCACTGCTGGGGGAGGAGGGGGGAAAAAAGGGCTAAAAGTGTTCTGGCATGCAGGCATTTGATCTCACAGAGTTATAGAATATCCCAAGGATCACCCAGTGCAGCTCCTGGCCCTGCACAGACACTCAACAATCCCTCCCTGGGAGTGGTGTCCAAACACTCCTGGAGCTCTGTGGGGCGTTCAGGAAGAAGCTTAAGACATCTTAAGCTTATTTCGCTTTTAAGTGAAAACCCAGGTGAAAGTTTTACCTGATTTAATCTCCCACCAACCTTCCTGGCCCCTGAGCACGGCTTGGGCCTTCCAATTTGACAACAGCTTCTTAGTTGTGTTTTGGGTTTTTTCCCCTCAGTTCTTTTCACATTAATGTTGATGCCACCAATGATATTTAAAATGTAATGGACCAAATTAATTTTTTCTGTAAGCCAGTGCTCCTCCCCTGAATGCCAAGAGTGGAGACAATCCATTAAGCAGTAATTGAATGTTAGTTTTCTCTAATTATCTTGCGTATTTTACTTTTCTGCGCTCATCTCTCCACAGAAGGCTGAAGGCCAGGACAGCATTTGCCACAAGACCCAGCTGTACCAGATAGAAAAATACAAGGCAAATAAAGACTCCTATGAGGTAAAGCTCACCACAGCTCGTTGAAGTGCTTTGAAAGCAGATTGAGTTTGAGCCTCCTTGGTGATTGTGATTAAGTTGATGGGTTTGTGGCCCTGTGGAGAAAAAAAAGCCCTGTGGTCTTGCCTGGGCAGGGCAAATAACTCTCTTTATTTCTTTTCAAAGAAACAAATAGCAACCCCCTAGAGAGGAAATACAAAAGTGACTTCCAGGGTTTTTTAAGAATTTAAAAGTTTTTAAATCAGGGGGCTCCATAACTTTATTCTGGGGCGCAATTTGCTGGTGTTTTAAGAAGATGAAAACTGAGCTTTTTGAGGCTCTGAGCCTTGAGACCTTGGTGGTGTGGGGCAGAGAGCTGAGTGACAGCCAGGGTGACCCTCCTGGTGTCCTGGGCCAACCCTGGCGTGGCTGCCAGGGGCAGTGAAGCTGTGTTAGCACAACACTCTTCAAAGTCAATTTTCTCTGCTGCTTAGCAGAGGTGATGCAGGATCGGCCCAGTGCATCACGAGGAAATTCCCCTGGGCAGACAAGAGATTTAACCTTTTGCTCTGTTGGTCTCCACTCTTCTTGCCTGCGAGCAGAGAAGGTATTTTGTATTAAATCGTGGCTGGATTTTTCTTCCCCGGCTGATCCTTTGCCAAGCACTAAAATTACAGGAGTAACGCGAGCTGTGCACGTCTTCCCTGCCAACACAAAGAGCAGCATTCTTGAGGAGTCTGCCTGCTTCCAAAGCTGCTCCTCAGCACTGGATTGATGATCTAATTGCAGGGGCAGATTTGTGTCGTGGCTGGTTTTGTTTATTATAAAGGCTGCTTTGCAAGACAAGCTGAACTGCGAGCCAGATGGAAATATCAGGGCGAAGCACTGACTCTATTCTTGAGTAAATCAAAACCATCTTGCTTGAAATGGATCAATGAATATGATATTTCACAAAGCTTATTCAAGCTGTTGCAGGGCAACATTCCCTGGAAACAGGGGCAGGTCCTGGGAGTGGAACGCTGCGGATACTGCATGGAGCACCTTGGTTCTCTCTGCTGGTGTCACTGCCCTGAGCAGTGACAGAGCCCCTGCGCTCTGGCGTTCTGCATCCTCCAGGCTCAGCTCACAGCTGCAGGGGGGCTGAGCATGGGAAGTTCACTTCCCTAAGGAAAGCTGAGAGCTAACAGCAGTGCTCGGGTGTGGCCCCAGTTTGGTTTCTAGGCATGCCTGGGGAAAGAAGCTCCCCCCAAAGCCTCTCCTGCACTTGGAGTTAGTCCCAGGGTAGCTATTTAGAGGGTGAGGGGGTGTCAAGTCTCTCTTGAAATAATTACCAGGATGCACTCACTGTGCAGACTGCAATAATAATAATAATAATAATAATAATAATAATAATAATAATAATAATAATGGTAACACAGTCTGTTCTCCTGCTGCATGGGCACAGCTGAGTGTGGAGGTGTGCAGGGCAGGTTGGACGGGGCTTGGAGCACCCTGGGCTAGGGGAGGGTGTCCCTGCCCGTGGCAGGGGGTGGGGATGGGCTCTAAGGTCCCTTTCAAGCCATTCTCTGGTTCTGCAACGTTTCCTGTCACTTCTGTCAATTTTGTTACTGGTACTGTACCCAGGACAGGGGAAGCAGCACACAGGGCTGAAATGCACACCCTGGGGTGCTGCTGCCATTTGCAACTGAGGCAAACATCTCTCCTAAAACGCCTCCATGTGGGTGGAACACAGCCCTGGCAGTGCCCAGCTCGGTGGGTGCCACTGGGACTCAGGGGAAGGGATTTTGTAAGCGCAGGAAGGTTCATGAGCTGGAGCTGGAATCCCCTTATCCCTCCCCACCATTCCCAGAGCAGGAATTGGGAGCCCCTGGTGCCTAGGTTGGCACCGCACCGGAGCAGAGCTGCAGGTTGCCATGGGAATAGGAGGGGGAGGGATGGTCAGCTCCGATGGAATTTCTCCCAGCTCTCTCCAGCGATGGGAAATGAGGACTTGGCTTCAGGAGGGGCTGCCAGCAGCTGGGGCAGGCAGGGCCATGGGGGCAGTGGTCACATCCTTCCCCTCTTCTCCACCAGGTGCCCAGATCTGGGGTGCAGAGGGGCCAGGGCTGCTGTGGTGGGAAGTGCCCAGGCTGTTTCCAGGCTGGTGTCCCTGCAGTGCTCAGCACAGGCTGTGCAGGGAGAGGGAGGCAGGCAGGACTCTGTGGCTCTGTCTCCATCCCTTTTTTTGTGGAAGGGGTCTCATGGCTGTCCCTCCAGCGAATCCAGGGGCTCAGATTTGCAAGTTTTAAGAACTGCAAGTGACCAGTTTTAAGAACTGGTGTCCTTGTCCTATCACCATTTCAGACATGGCCAAGGCAAATGCCCTTCATCTGCCTTTCAAATCCATTGCTGGGACTAAGAGTAGGTTTGGGGGTCAAGGTCAGGACAGGAAATAGCAGAGGATGATGTAATTTCCAACCCATTCAAGTGTAACACACCGGTGCAGCTCCTGCATTATGGATCAGCGGGGCAGGGCTGTGCACTCCACAGTGCAGAGGGAACTTTGGTAACTCCCCTGAATGAAATCTTCCTTCCCTTTTCAAATAGAAGTGCATGGCACCTTGGGACTCTGACAGCCACGGTCATTAAGGAGCAAACGTTAGCAGTTTTAAAAATACTTCTGGGTCTAGTTGCAGTGTTCATCCAGCGTGAAGTAATTAATTGCCAGCACCGGATGTGTGAATTTCCTTTGCCAGGGGTGCTTTAATTGTGTGGAGTGGCTGTATTGCCGTGGCTGAGAGGATCTGCCAGCAGGGTGAGGGCAGAGCCCTTGGCAGGTGAGGAGCTGCAGCTTGGCTCGTGCTCCATTAGGCTAAAAATACTAAATACTCATCCTGTGGTCAGACAGAGCTGCAGCAGCCAGCCTGCAGGTTCCTCCTCACCTATCCAGAACTGCAGAGAGCTCCTGACAACCTTGATTGGCTCCTGTGGGCTTGACAGAGCCACCACTTAGTGTCGCCCTCACAGGTACCTTTGTCAAAACGTTCTCGGGAGAGCCTGGGCTCCACTGAACTCAGCAGAGTTTCAGAGCCGTGGGAGGGGAAACAGTGTGGGGAGCTCAGAATCAGCTGTGCACCTTCCACTGACTCCATTGTGCTATTCCCACAGCATTATTGGTGCTGTTATTGCTGCTGTTGTTCCTGCTGTGGTCACCACTTCACCCTCTCCAGGAGGGACTGTGCAGGGTCTGATCCCACACTGCTGCTCCATGGGCAGGCAATTCCAAAGGTGGACAGAGGTGTTCAGCTCCGTGAGGGGCTCCTTGGGGCTGTGCAAGGGTCAGCCAGCTGCAGCTAGCCAGAGGGAAAGGAATTGGAGGGGAAAAGGGGATGGATGGGGGCAAAAAGCAAATTCATGAAAGGAGGCTGAAGTGAAGCCAGCGAAGAGCTCACAGAGCGTCTCGGGTTCTTGTTCTCCCAAGTCACCTCTCCAGCCATGAACTGAAAACTTCAGTTTGTGATTCCCTGAAGGTCTTCTTCCCAACTCTGTGACTTCTGGAAGGCTGGTGAGCCCAGCAGTGCCCAGACACCATCTGTGCAGGGAGCCAGGCTCCATCTGAGCTGGGAATGCTCATAATGAGGCCAGGTTTTCACCTCCTTGGTGTCTGTCTTTGCGTCCGGAGCTGTTCAGTGGCCCAGGAGAACCCAAGCTGTCTTCTGCATCTTTCTTTTCCTCTCTC
Source organism: Pomatostomus ruficeps (assembly GCA_013400735.1). Classification (NCBI taxonomy): domain Eukaryota; kingdom Metazoa; phylum Chordata; class Aves; order Passeriformes; family Timaliidae; genus Pomatostomus; species Pomatostomus ruficeps. The sequence goes on along the minus strand of VYZT01001285.1, from coordinate 131,976 downwards.
ACATGTTTTTATGCACTTTATGTCGAGGGTTTTCATAGACTCCACATCAGTGAGCTGGCAAAAGAAAATCAAGAGTGGCAGTGCGTAATTATCAGACAAAACACAGGCACATAATTGGGGGAAGGAACTTTATTTCACTTTTTAAAGAGTTGTACTTACAGTGACCATTTAATCAGATGCAGCAAACCGTGTTGCTTAATTGAGAACTACAACCACAAAAACAACCTCAAACCAACCAAAACTCTTTTTTTTAATGTGAAATAAGACTTTAGGCTCCCCTAGAAATCAGTGGCAGGTAAAGGGTGTTAAGCAGTTTGCCGAATCAAATGATTGAAAGAAGATGCAATGGATTTTCACTGTGAAAGAGTGCTTTGAAAATTGGCTGCCTCTTCAGAGTCCTTCTCACAAGTTCTGTTTTTCCTCTGTCATCACTGGAGATCAAACCTATCTTTGCTCTTGCAATTCCACCTTCAGCTGCCTTCCCCATCATGACCAGGAGCTAGGGCTCGGGGAAGGGATGGCTCAGGAATTTCCTCCCCTTCTATGTCTTGTGCATTTGCAGAGGTGCTGTAAAAGCAAGGCCCTTATTCCTCCAAACGTTGTCTGGACAGAAGATAAACAACTCAAAGGCTTTAAACTTCTTTAAAACTTTGCAGCTCACCTTTTCAAATGTCAGAGGGAGTGGAGTAATGAGAAATCAAAGGCCTTTTTTGGTGCTCAGGTAGGGTATTTCAGGTATGGAGGAGCAAACCTTTATCTGCTTGCTCCAAGAGAAAAGCTTTCCTTTTGCTTTAATTTTCCAAAACCAGCTTTCACACTGCCTGAATGTCAGAGCAGATGGGAGCCATGAAATCATGGCAAACTGATCAGAGGAGAATGAGACCTGGAGGATTTAGTTACTCTGAGTAGTCAGAATAAATTCCCTGTAAATACATGGTACCTAATCCACCTTCTAAGTCTGGGGGTCACTGACACACTTCCCTTGAATAAACCAAATTGTTCTTGTTTGTTTTACAACCTCAAGGACAAAAAACCCAAAGAGCGAGAAAAGAAAGGGGAGATCCTTCACCGTCAGCTCCCAAAGAAAACTGAGAAAGGTCCAGTTTCATATAGACAGCCTTCTTCCTGTCTTATCTCACAGATCCAGAACACCAAGGCTCTGCTGAAGGACCGGAAAGTCGCCAAGGCCGGGGGTCCGGAGAAAGGTCAGTGGGAGAAAGGACAGTGGTGGCTCCCTGGGAGCACATGGGGTGAGGTGTCATTGAATCTGTGCTGTTGTGTGTTTGTGAACAAAACCTCTGGGTGTGCATTCCCTGTGGGCTCTGGGGTGGTGAGGGAAAGAGGCCTGGAAAATGGAGTGAAATACCCTGAGGAAGCCGTGACGGTGCTCAGCAGCCAGGAATCCTCACTCTCCGTGTGTGTTTGACAGAATTCCTGCAGAGCTTGGAAAAGGCAGCTCCTTTCCATGTTTACACGTCCTCGCACCAAATCATCCACGCTCACGCTGGTGTTTGGAAAGCATCACCACCCACCCCGGATCAGGGAGGAACCAGAGCTGGTAGCCAGGCTTCTTCCTAGCAGCCACTGTGTTCTGCTGAGAGGAGCTAAGGAGCAGCATGGCAGAGCCCCTGATCTTGGGGAGTCCCTGGGAGAGGCAGATCATGGTGGAGAACTGGGAAAGAAGCAGCCTAGAGGGAAGGCAGGGACTGCCAGCCTCAGCAACTTCCCATCAGCAAAAGGAGCGGGGAAAGCCTGAGCAGGGAAAGGAAACGATGGGACAGCCAGAGGAGAGCAGAGCCCTGATCACAAAGGGCAGCCTGGGAGGGGTGGGCAAAAGCTGCTGGCACAAGGAGGGGGAGAAAGAAGTGGAGTCAGCAGGGAAAATGGGGAGTGGGCAGTGCACACCTGGATGGGAGACACTGAGGAGCAGGAAGGTGGTGTGAAATAAGGAACTGGACGAGGGGAGGTCACTGCAGAGCAGTGGGAGGAAATGCAGTGATGTAAAACGTTGATTGTGGTGTCAGGGGGTTACTCAGAGGGGTGGCTTGTGATGCTTTCATGCTCATTCTCGTGACTTGATAATTTATCATTTGTTGGGCTCAGCCTGAAAAAAATTGTCCAAATAGTGTTTGTCTGGCAGCACAGGAACCTCTGCTGCAAGGTCCAGAGAGCTGGTCAGAAATGGAATGTATTTCTTGTGAAAAATGTAAAAAAAAAAAATCACTTAAAATGCCCATTTTGCTCAGATTTGTTGCCCCTTTTCAGAGGAAGGTGCAAGGGGAAGTAAACCTAATTTATTTCTTCCCTCTTCATGTTTCTCCCTGCTTTTTTGATCTGAAACCTGAAAATCATGCAGATCTCAGCTAAAGCATTTTTCTGCTTATGGAAACTGTGTTTTGACACATCTTAAATGGTCAAATAATTGTGACCAGTTTTAGAAAGAAACTGGTCAGATTAAACTTTGTTCTGCCTTTGCCAGACAAGTGTGAGATTTCATCCTGTCCATCCATTCAGGTCTCAACCCCTGACAAGACCATCCTTCCACAAGAAGTATTGCTGAGATTTGTGGCCATGACCCGAGGGCTGGCAGAGCTAAATTATTTTAGATCCCTTTTAGATGATTTGAGGCCGAGGGAACTCACGGAATAGCTACCAATTAATTCAATTAGGGGGACCTGGCAATCGGGCTCCTTGGACAGCTTTTCATCGAGGCAGCAGAACGGGTTTGCTTGTGATTAGCTTGGCATGAGGCAGTGCCAGCATCCTGTAGGAGCTGAGCACATCTTCTCCACGAGCTGTTGGGTTGGACTGGGCCAAATCCTGCAAAGATTTTTCCATTTATTTTCGGCCCTTGCTGGAGGAAGGCTCTCGCTGAAATCGGTGCAGCAAATCTGTTCCAAGAGTAACAGCCTGAATCTGGCCGATGCTGCTACTCCATATTTACACGTGTGAAACCAGGAACAGATTTTGTTCCAAAATGCAAGGAGAGCCATCAGGGATTAACTCACTGTGCTCTCCTGTGCCTGTGGGTGTGTCAGTGAATACAGGCCCAGTAAGAGCTACACAGAGTTGTGCTAAGAAAGGAGAAATGTGAGACTTCTCAGGCATGGCCTTAGAGGATGTAATTAATATAAGCAGCTGAAGACATCTGTGGTTTTCCTTTTTGAGTCCTCATCTTAGTTTAAGCACTTTTCCTGCCTGTGAGGAAAGGGGCAGATAAATTACCCAGGAAACAACGGCATGAGTATTGAGAGTCAGGGAATTGGGTTCTGAGTGTGTCCCAGACCATTTGGTGTAGCTGGTGCATTTATCAGGTTCTCCTGAAACACGTTGGAGGTGCTGTGGGCTGCTGCCCGCCAGGAAAGTCAGTGCTGGTAACCACCCTGTGCTCTTCTGCTTCCTTCTCCTGTTGCTTTGCAGACTCTGGCAGTGGGGTGAGCCCTTTCCACGAGCCCCTGGTGTCCAAGACGGGCTGCGTCACTTCCAGCTCCCTGGAATACCTGGAGGTGCAGCAGCCGCCCCCCAGGACCCCCCGGCTCCTCAAGAGGCAGGAGTCTCCGCAGCCAGAGCCATCCCGGATTGGGGGCCGGGCAAAGGACTCCCCTCTCATCCTGAACATCGTGCACTCCTTCGAGTCGGTCGACAGAGAGGACCAAATAGACCAGGTTTCCCCCTCCCACCAGTACAGGATTTTAGGCTCACCAATGAATTTCCCTTACAAAAGCTCAAGCGAAAGGACACTGTCTCCACTCTTTCCTCCTGGGAGCACATCCCCCGTCCACCCCACCCAGGTCTCTTTCACTTATGAGGAAAAAGCATACCCGGCAAAGGAAGAGGCGGTGTCCCCTACCCAGCTGGTCCCCAGCAACCCCCTGGGCAGCCCAAACTGTGTGAAAAGCAGGGGCAGGTTCCCCATGATGGGGATCGGACAGATGCTGCGCAAGAGGAACCAGAGCATGCAGTCGGCGAGCGAAAAGCCCCTGGAAGCCAGGATGCCTCAGCTGCAGCAGATGAGCCCCACACAGATTTCCTTCAACACAGAGGCTGTCAGCGGCCAGTGTTAGCCTGACGTCCTGGGATTTGCTCTGCTCCTCTCTGGGATCTAACCTTTTTCTCCTTTAAGCAAGAAGGGAAAGTTGCAGGCATGTTGCTGTCGCCATGTGACACCTTGCAGCGTGGCAGCGCAGGAATTCGGAGGTTTGCTTGCAAGGAAGGCGATGTCCTGCATATTGAAGCTGAAAGAAAAGGGCTCTGCTTGTGCTGTTAAGAAATCCTCGCACCTGGCATCTGACTGTACAGTAAAACACCCCAGAAGAGCCGCGTGGATCTGTATTTTCACTGCTCTCACCTGGTGGTGCAGCGAGGCTGGGCAGAAGGACCACGAGCACCGAGGGTTTGGTTCCTCCAGGAAATCAGTGGTGCCAGGCCGGGATCTGTGGTAAGACTGTCCCTGCTCCAGCTGCCTGTGCCACGCAGCATGTGGCACTGCTGCAGGCGTTGTTCCTGGGGCAGGCAAGGGGAAAATCCCCAGATACTCTGTGCAAAGTGTGCTTGCTGACAAGCCCTGCCGAGAAGATGAAGGTGGTAGAAGCTTGAATAAAGACATGAGTGGTGTAACTCAGAAAAAGTGGGAATATTGGAATTCTGAGCAGATTTTACTGTTAATTACGTAAACTAGGTAATAACACACGATCATTTTTTTCATAAAGAAAACTGTGATTTAATCATGTCACGAGAAACATGATTATTTAAAAACAAGTGTCATCATGTGGAAATTCATTAATGCATTGAGGCCAGTTCCTTTCGTGTGAGGGGTCTGCAAGCAGGTGCTTCAGACAGAAATCCTGATTGCAACAGGCTATGTTTAAACAATCAGGCAACACCTGCATTAGCCCCTGGTACAGCAAGGCAGCATTGGACACACCTGAAGGCTTCTCTGAGACTGCAGTGAATTAAAAAGACTAATAGAGGACACATGAACCTGTCCAAGTCCATTTTATACTCCAAGATTGGTAATGTAGTGGTTACCAAAAATTGGGTATTGTTACAAGCAGTGGAGATTAACTTTCTTAAAAGATACCATGTTCTGTATACCAGTCTTGTTTTTCTAAGTAAACAATACATCTGAGAGCTTGGCAACGCTTTGTTTGGTTCTGTTTCTGTCTTCAAACCATTTCCTATAAGTTAGAAGGTTTAGCCAAAGACTGCTCTTTTCTCTTGTCTGTGCCGCCCCTGTGTACGTGTTTGTGTGTTCAGAGCATCTCAGCAGAGCTTGTTCCGGCCTGGTTCCCACATGGGAGCCCTGGCCCGCACTGCTCCCACCACTGAATGTCATTCCAAAACCCGGGAAGCAGAGGTGTTGTCTTCTTGTTGTGGGAAGATGGGATTTTTCTGGGGATGCCATCTCATCCCTGCAGGTGGGACCTTCCCCTCAGCACTGGAGCTTGGCACCAGTCTAGTACTGGAGAGTCCATGTGCATCTTGGACCCTTCAGTGGAGTGAGGACTCCCACCCCTCAGGGAGCTGCGCTACCTGGCAAATAATACACATGAAAACCCCAGTCTGGTGAGAAAGACAGCCCTGAAATAATTTTATTCATTTTCAGATCAGGAAGCATTTCATCCTGTGTGTAGAGAGCACCTGTGCATCCCAGGGGGCCATTTTAGATCCTTCATTTATAAACATAAGAGCATTTTCATTCCCTTCATGCTAAGGACATGTTTGTGCTGCCAAGCCAGCAGGCAGGGACCCTTGAAATCAGGGATCACTGAAATCTAGGACCACTGAAATCCCCCCCTTTGTGTGCATCAGACTCACACACCCGAACAGATGGCAGATGCTGACTTGAATTGCAAACTCAGGTTTATTTGGAACCCAATAAAATGTTGGGGGAGGCAGGAAAGAGACTTTTTCTTTTTTTGAAGCATAGGAAGCATGTGTAAGAATCAGAATGAAAACAAATGTTAAGTCTTTTATTATATTTATAGAGAATATATGAGTACTACACTGCTAAAACATAACCATGTACCCAGCGTAGTCAGTAGCTATGTACAGTCCAGCTGCAGCGACCACAGAAGGGACCTCCTGAAATACCATCGTGGAAATTCCAGGGGGAGAAGCTGTATTTGGTCTCATTATTATGTGCTTTTTGAAAAAGATTGCCATGGACTGCTGATTTTGTTTGCCAGATCACTGTGGAGCAAAGATAATCTCAGCACAAAGACTTCCAGGCCAGGTTGGACGGGGCTTGGAGCAGCCTGGCCTAGTGGAAGGTTGAGATCTTTTTGTGGAGTTTGCCGTAGGCTTGGCACCAAACCTGCCATGAATCTGTTTGACAGAGCTGAAAATACACCTTACACTTCAGGTTGTGTACTGGGAAAGAGGAGTTCTGAGATGGAAACACCTCTGTGGGGCCTTTCTGAGCTGCTGATCACGTGCAGAACCCAGTGGAGCCAGTGGAGCAGCTGGGAAATGCTCACAGGAGGGTTTTGCAAACTGACTGATCACCGGGCAGCAGTTCAGGATCCAGAGTGGTGAAAGTGTTTTTTGTTCAGGCTCTTCTGCCTGGAAAAACAGGTGTTGGATTTATTCAGCGAGAAGGAGCAGAAAGCAGCAGCTGTTGCTGAAGGTGTTGGTCTTTGTACTTCTCCTGTAAATGGGCTGCGAAACACTAAAAATCTTCACTGCTTGTAGCAGGAATTTCAGGGGCACTGTTGCTGTGTGCAGGACTCTGCATTTTGCCTGTCTCTTCCCTGCTCTTTCAATCCTCTGTGGCCACAAATGGTCAGTTTTCTCTCCTGTATCCTCCCTCCATATGGCTGCCTTGGAGCATTACAGAACTCTTCAGTGTTTGATCTCAAAGGAAGCCTGTAATAGGATGGTTTCTGTTACTGAGGCCCAGGCAATCAGAAGAACAAAGGGCATCTGGATGGAGCCTAGAGTGAGGTTTGGAGTTTGCAGGAGCATCTCTGCTGTCTGCCTGCTGATGCCAGGGCACTCAGAGCCAAGGAGAGAAGAAATGAAATGTTTATTGAGTAAAGGTGAGGTGCTAAGCTTGTTCTAAAATTAACAGAAATACGATATTTATTAACGTCTGTATGAAGAGCACTCTTCTACCTATACAAGGGGAAAAAAACCCACTTCCTTTTATCTCTTACAAGCAGAAAGGACAGAATCCAAAACAAAGAAAGGTCACCAGAGGCTTTATTTCCAGATGGCTGTTAGATCAAATGAGGATTTTCTCTCCCTTCTCTCAATTCGCCCATGTGTGGACTTGGATCCGTGTTTCCTGTGCATCCCAGTGAGGTGATTGGAGTTTCCTCTACCTAGTCACCAGTCTTCATTAAATCTGGAAAATGTCTGATTTCAGAATCCATTTGGCAGAAAGCAGCCAGGAGGGCTCAGACATTTTTCAGGAGGCTGAGAGATGCTGGAATGGGATCTGTGACAGGTGCTCCCAGGCAGGACCTTTTCTGAGGGCTCATAAACAGGAATCCAAGGCCTTTTTCTTGTTCAAACATGAAGGGAAATTTCACTTGTGAAAGAACCGATCTGCATGTGCTGGCTTTGGCAATGGGTCTCCCTCAACCTTCACAGTAAAACCTACTCAACATTTCACATTCCCGGCCCCAGAGATGGGAGATTCTCAGTTTCTCCTGCGTGGGAGAAGGAGGACACAACAAGGCTCATGCAAAAGTGTCACTGCAGCTGCCAGGGACAGGGTCTCGCTCTGTCAGCACGTGATGACAGAACTGTCACAGGTCACCAGCTCCCCTGGCCTGAAATGCTCCCAAGCAGATCTGAGAGGTTTGAATCTGCTGTTAAAGTTTCTGTGGCCTCAAGACTCTGCAGGTTGGCTGGATGTCCGGGTGCAAAGTTCTGGATGGAAAGACCTGGATGCTCATGCAGGGAAAGTGCTTCAGAGTATAAGGCTGGGGAGAACAGAGTGTCTGAGAACGCAGGTTTAGGTAAAATGGGAATGCTTCTGGTGCTTTTCCCCAAACTGAAACTGGTTCTGTGCTAACCTTTCCCCTTCCTAAATAACTGGAATGATGCTTTTTAAAGCACATCCTATCCCTTCCAGCAGCTGTGTTTGGGGTTTCTCTGCTGAACCAGCATTCCTAGCAACACTTGCTGTGCAGTGTTCACTCCGCTGCAGTTTCAGGGGCTGGTGCAAGGTGTGAAGGACAGCCAGGGAGCTGAGAGGGAGGCTTTGTGCCAGACAGGGCTGTCAGGAGCTGCTTTAAATCACGGGTGCACAGGTGTTGTCCCTAAGGGCCTGGATGCCTCTGTACGAGCAGGAGAGGGTGGGCCCTGCAGCATTTCCTCAGTACAGCTCCTAGGCAAAACTGCACTGTGGACAGGTGTTTTGGTGAGTCTCTTCTGTCCAGAAATGACTGGAAAAGGGAAGGGAACAATGATGCAGGGTCTGTGTCAGCTGCTTTACTGTGCCTCTGCAGAAGTGGCACTGGGGCGAAGCAGAGCCCCGGAGCAGAGCAGATTGTCTTGTTCCTCACAAGGACAATGTATTACACACCCCAGGGGCCCCTCTTCCAGAGTTTCATTTCAGTATTCTATCCACAATGCAGCTAGCTGTGACCCCTCTGTCCTTTCCTGGTGCCTGGGTAGACGCTTGTGCTCCATCCTGAGCGAGGAGCTGGGCTGGCAGATGGCCTGGAGCTGGCACTAGAACACCTAACACAATTACTGTGTCTCTAAGTGTCAGCAAAACACTGCCTTCCTTTGGGGTTTGGGATACTTTTTTTCTTTTTTGTTTCTCTGTCTTAGAAATTTTTCCCCGTTATTGTTGCTGGGGGGCGATAATGGGTGGGTGATTAAGAAAGACAAAGGGGCCAGGGGCAGAGTGCCTGGTTCCGAGGTAGACAAAAAAAAAAAAAGCACAGCCCTAGGGGCGGGGGCAGGGCACTTTTTTGGTTTCTTCTCAGAGGAGAGGAAGGCGCCGGGAGCTCCAGAGAGGCTCTGCCACCATCCAAGGTTTTGCTCTCCTGCTGCGGCTTCTACCGTGAGTAGAACCCTATTTCCTGACCACTGCTGTACTAGGACTTACCTAACACTTGGCTTCACCACCACGCTCCAGTGTCTTGGGGGAAGAAACCCGGGATCCCCGAGCCTTTCCCCCCTCTCCCAGGGAGCCAGCCTCTCCCAGCCGGGGTCCGTGGGTCGGCTCTGTCAGCCGGGACATCGCAGCACTTCCAGCCTCAGCCGCCGAATTGCTGACACACCTCTGCCTACCCCTCCGGGACCTTGCTAATCCCTGAGCTTTCCCAGCCTGCTACTCTGAAGCCCCAGTTACAGCTCCTCCTGCTATCCAAAGAGGGGCACTGGAACCGGCTGCCCCTGGGAGCTCGTACAGGGAGTTCTTTCTCCATCCCTCCCTGCTGATTTGCAGCCGCCATGACGCCAGCGGCCGGAGCCGCCCCACAGCGCCCCCTGCAGCCCAGGGGAGTCACCGCACCCTCCCTGCGCACCGGGAGCACCAGCGCCCCTGCCGGCTGTGACCGTGACTGCACCAAAGGGGAATTGCCAACAGAACGGGAAGAGACTGTCCGTGGGTTTATCTGTTCTTATTTGTTGTGGTTACCATTGCTGTTGTTTTGTCTGTCCCACCATATATAGAAATATATTAGTAAAGGACTGTTATTCCTCTTTTCTCATACCATTGCCTGAAAGTCCCTTAATTTCAAAATTATACCAATTCGGAGGGAAGGAGGTTACATTTCCTTTTCCAAGGGAGGCTATTCTGTCTTCCTCAGCCAGTACCTGTCTTTGAAACCAGGACACTTCCCCACGCCCAGCCCGGGTTTTCCTGGGTTGAGATCCCACATTTCACTCCAGGGGAGGGGAGGACATGCTGCTCCCCAGGGGAGTACATCCCAACCTGCTGGGGTCGTGTCTGGGCTATTGTCACTGTCTGGCCTCTGGTCCAGGCTGGGAGGCCTGAGACTGGGACCTGAGGTGACATGAGCCCTGCATGCACACTCATCGACCTGCCAGGACCTGCAGACCTGTGGTTTCCACTGATGCACCTGCTGAGCCAAGGTTTCACACACAGTGCAGGATTTTCCATGAGGTTAAAACCCTTCATTAGCATGGAGACCCTTCAAAAGCCAAAATCTGACCATTCCTCTGACAAACAACCCTCAACTCCCTCCACTTCCACCAGTGACAAGGACCTGGCCCATGTCACAGGGACTCTTCTGCCTCGGGAAGTTCCACCTGCACTGTTAGCATGAAGGGAAAAACCTCTCATTGCCTTCAGGCACCGCACACCAGCATGGAAAATCTGAAACGTCGCCCAGCACCTGTTGCTGAGTGCTCAGCTGAGCCCCTGAGCCCAGGCTGGGGCTTTGCAGCAGTCTCCATAGTGATTAATTGCATCTCTGCAGACAGGGCAGCGTGACTTGGCACGGGGAACGGGGATGCAGGAGCAGGAATAACCCAGGGAGAGAGTGTGTGGCTGAGCAGACCTGCCCTGTGCTCCCACGGCTGCTCCCTAGGTCTGTGGAAGGTGTTCAGGTGCCAGCATGGGGCTGAGGCGGAGATTCAGAACTCTCCCTGTCACCCAAACAAGTGATTTCACGGGAGGTGAGACTTCCCAGCCCACCACCCCTGATCTAAATGCATGAGCCGGCGCTGAGGAGGCGCAGGCTGACAGCGCCGAAGGATGAAAATCCTCGTGGTGTTCCCCGTGCTGAACAATCCTTCCAGGAAACAGGGACATGGCATCCACCTGAGCCCTCTCCCTGCCTGTGCCAGCATCTTATAAGGCTAATTTAGGGATGGTCAAACACCACAGGGAAGAGAGGATGTCAGGAAACTAAAACCTTCCACATTTCTGCCTTTGCTGGGAGAGCCCAACGCTGTGCACTCAGGCAATTCCTTCTCTCCCCAGCCCACCCTTTTCTCAGAATATTTTCTACTGCTTGAATTGTGGTTGCCAAGAGAGCAGCTTGCATGGACAGTATCATCTTTATTCAGCTATACCTGCAATCCCCTTTGAATGAAGACACCAAATCCCGAGTCACTGCCAGGCTGGAAGCCGATTATTTATTTACCTGTGCCTCTCAGGCTGGGATGGGATTACACAGCAATTAGGGGAGATCAGGCTCACCTACTCAAAGGGCTGCTGACATCTCAGAAACAATTCTTACAGGTATTTTACACCAGCCCTCCTCAGATCGTTTCAGGCATGTTAAAGAAAGCCTTAGAAGTCAATTTCTTAAACCCCTTGTGGTTTTTACTTTGTGCTGGTGGGGCAATGAGGGACAAGAAAAGCAAACTGCTGGCAATTACCCGTGTCACAGTGTCACGCTCTGCCTCGTGTCCCCGCAGCACCATGGTGACAGCCCTGCTCAGACCCAGGTACTGACCTGGAAACGTGAGAGGGCCGTGGGGGGGCTTTCATCTGTGAAAGAAAAAGTAAGTGATGCCTTGGAGCGGCTGCTGTGCCTTCAGAACCTGAAAGAGCTACCACCTGTACAGTATTTTTTAATAACCAGTCATGTAAACCCAGGGTTGCAGTTGTGAATTCATGTATTTTAATAGACACAAATCTTATTGTTCATTAATATCTAAAAATCCTTGTGCACAACCTTCCCATATTTCTTCCAGCAAGGGGCCTTTCCAAAGCAGCTGTGCTTGAGCAGAGGGCTTAGACAAAAAATAAGCACTAGGGATGGCTTTTCTTAGATAAAACAGGACAATGCTTTTATTATCCTTATCTTTCCCTTTGATCCTCTCTCCAAGTGGTTGCTGATGCTGCTGTCAGTGGTTTAGGTTGGTCTGTGCACCCCTTGAGGGCGGAAGCACTGCTCCTGCCACATGTCTAAAGGCATCACAGGACTTGACAGCACTCCTGATCCTCAGTGGTTGGCGGTATTTATGTGTGTGCAACTTTGTCCTTAAAAGTGAGGCCTGGAATGTCTGGGAAAATGGTGGCTTTTGCAAAGTTGTATAGTTTCCTGATTACCACTTTTTCTGGTAAACAGTTGTATTCCTAAGGTTGCATAAAGTTTATATATATATAATGTAAAGTTCAAAACTTCTGCTGGGGTGCTTTAGCTAAGAAAATCTGTGATGGTGAGAGGTAAAAGAGGGCAGGAGGATTTGGGGCACGGCAGATGTGCCTGTCTGTAGCAGTCAACATCAAGGGAAGAACAGCCAGAGGTTGTAAAACCTCTTGCAGTGAAAAGCAGGTTGCTAGACAGCCAAAATTCAAGAGAAATCCGTGGCCAAGCCGAGCTGGAGTTGCTGCTCTGTTGCTAGGTGATGGATCTGTTATCATGCTAATGACAATGAAGGATGATACTGGTACCAATAAAACATCTTTCATCTGAGAATCACCGAGGGTTTTCCAGACAGCAAGGCTGTATAATTCCCATTTACTAGAGGCACAGACAGAGATGAATTGGTTTGCCAAAGGTCACTGACGGATTTCAGAATAAGAAATTGCCCTATTTGGGTTTTATTAGGCTGGGGATTGCCATAAACCCTTTCTTTGCAATCAATCCCTTCCCCTCCTCTCATCCATCATCCCCACATCCCTTTCTCTCAAGGGGACATGCTCCTGTCTTGCTTGTCATTCTCATCCTGTTTGGTTTACAGGATCCCCTGGCCCCAGAGCGTGGCTTAGCAGGGGTTATGGGGGGGCAGAGCAATTGCATGGACCACGCTCAGGTGTTTTGGGGCTGCATGAACAGGAAGAAAGCAGACATTTCTCCCAGGTACTCTGACCAGGGAGAATCCAAGGGGCTCCTCAGGGGCAGCAGTGCTGCGAGTTTGGGGTGAAGTGCTTTGAGGTTTCCTCCTTAGACACTCACCCCCAGCACAGCCAAGAGGCTGTGTGAGGAGAAATGCAAACCTTCCTAGACCCCCAAAACATCTCTCCCTGACTGCACGGCTCTTCCCAGTGCTGGGAGTTCTCAGGTCTGAATCAGTGCAGGCATGAGTCAGGCATCCCTTTTTGTCAGACATCGTGAGGGAGACACAGGCGAACCTGAATTCTGGCACTTGCAGGAAAAGAACCATTTGATTTCCTCTGGAAGAGCAGCATTTCCATGATGACGAGGAGCAGTCTGCAGGTCCTGGTTGAGCTGGTGTAGTCTGGCGAGGGGAGCAGGGTGGGGACACGGGGAATGCCTAAAAGGAGAGGTTTTACTGAGTCATCCTTCCCTGGGGTCTGAGCTGGATGTGTATCCCACCGGGCCCTGGATGTGTATCCCACCTGGTGCTTCCTACGATGCTTCCAAAGACATAAACCCAGCAACTTCCCCTGTCTCTGAGAGAAACACTGGGACAAGGCACAAAAACAGAGCTTCTACAACCTTGATTTCTTTTCCTTGATGTGTAAAACGGGGAAACATCTCATTTCTACCCGATTGTCACTGTGAGAAATTACCTGGTCTTTCTACAATGCAAATTGCCTTCCACAAGAGGTGTTAAGCATTTGAATTACTCTCCCTCCTGCTTTTCCTGCTTCCCAGAGTGCTGGCAGGTTTCCTCAGCCTCACGCACTTCAGGGCAGGAGGACACAGCCCCAGAACAACTGGAGCTTTGTGGGGTTTGTTCCATTTGTGTAAAAGACCAAGGTAATTTAAAACCTCAGGGCATGTCTGTCTAATAGATCCTACTGGGCTGCTACTACGTCCTCCTGTTTGATGGAGGGCTGCCACTGACTGGCTGTGTTAGCTCCAACCCTGAAATCTCATTTTGTAGATGTGAATTTAAGGTTAGCAGGTGCTCTGCTGGATTGGGACTGGTTTCCCTCACCATGGGAAAAACAAAGAAAAAAAAAAATCCCAAATCAAAGCCCAAAACTCCCAAATGTGAACTGACACTTTTTTTTAGGTAAATGCACACTCAGGGCATCAAGAATGTTACGAGCAGTGGAGCAGGGTAAAGTGAATTAAGGAAAACCCCTCATGGCCCTCATAGACTTCAGGTTATTCTTGAGCCTGGCTTGCAGGAGAGCCTGGAAGCTCTGCACTTGACTCCTTCCAAAAAGTCCCTTCAAAGCAGGGACAGGGAGCAGCAGGAGGGAGGCAGAATGATCTGATCTCAGAATTGTTTCAAACTTGGCAGCTGGGCCAGCCTTTGATAATAAAACTCCCACAACTTCACTCTCAGATCGTGACTGAGAGAAACAATGCTTATCTTCAAACCTTGCCCTGCAATCCTGATAAGGGCTTTGTGCAGCACACTTTGGGACACCAGGAGGAGGTTAAACAGGAAAAATAACCTTACACTACCATTTTCTGCTATTCTCCTCATATGGACAAAAAAACCAGACACAAACTGGTTCAGATTTGCTCCAGGTCTTCACCAGTTGCTCCATGTGGGGTCTGGACTGCATTGAAGGAGCACCTGAAGGGGGAGACCTGAGCTATTTGCCTTTGACTCGCAGCCAAGGCTTTCCTGAGGTGGCCCCTTCCCAAAAGCAGCACGAGGCTTTCTGTCTCAGCTGCAGCCCTGGTGGAGGGCAGGCTGCTGGACGAGATCCATGGATTTATCCCAGATCAATCTGTTTCACAGCCAAGCTCTCTCAGAGCCCTGGGCTCACTCCGAACTCTTAACCTAATCCTGGCCTCGGCAGCAGGGTTTGGGAATCCTGGCACTGGTCTTTGGGAAGATCCCACAACGTGTGGGAAAGAGTTAAAGGGCCTGAAATTAAAATACTGTTTGTTTCACTGTTTGGAAGGAAACAAAGAGCAGGATTTCAGAGGAATGGGCAATGCACCACTGTCCCAGCTAAGCCCTGTGAGGGAGCAACTTGTTGCTTTTATGTAGCAGCTGGAATGCCTGGAAGACTTCCTCAAGGATCAGCAAGGAATTTATGCCAGGTACTGCCGTGATCAAGACGGATCCTGCACCCTGCACCGGGCAAATGGAGAAGAGCAGGATAACAGGGAGTTCATTTTGCCTGGTGTAATAATCCTCCAGAAGTGATGCCTATTTTCTGCAGGCCCTGCAGAAAAGGAGCATTTACATGGGGGCCAGGAGGAAAAGTCTAAGTTAGTTTTGCAGATGCTTAGACGGAATTATCCCTCCAGTTCCACGGGGAGATCAGGAAGAAGTCTTGTTTGTTGATGCAGTGCCTGTGGCTCTCCTGGTGGCCCCTCTGAGGTGAGAGATGACTCCTGGGCACTCCACATGTGATGGGGAGGATGGGGACAGGCAGCCAGAGGGTGGGCTGGATCCTCGCTCCTCTCCTTCAGATCCCCATGGAATAGACCAGTCTGGTTTGCATCCAGCAGCTGTCTGACAACAGCCCTCCTGAAAGCAAGGCGGAAAAAGGGAGAGAGTCCTTCAAATTCAGACACCAGCTCTTGCCTTTGTCACTCGCTCTTGTCAAAGCCCATTTGGCAGAGGCCCTGCAGGCTGAGCTCCCACAGCCCCTCCACAGGAACCTTCCCAGCCCATGAAAGGCTGAGCCATCCTTCCTCCCCATCCCCTCATGTCTTTTCTTTATCAGCCAACATTCGTTCATTAAGCAGGAACTCCTACACTGAAAACACCCCTGGTCAAGTCAAGATCCACCCGAGTAGAAATGAGCTCACAGCAACAATACAGCCACAAAAGATAAGCTAGAAAAATCATTTCAGCAATCACCAGGTTATAAACCACACCTGTCTCTAACCTGAGGCCTTGCACAGCCACACACACGACAGGCTGCCCTGAAATGGAATGGTTACGGTCTCAGCCTACCCAGGAAGTGATGGCCCATGGCAAATGCTCCTGAATCCAAATTATCTTATGTCACCAAAGCCTGAAAAATCCCTCCATGGTGCATCGTGTCTCTATGTGCCTCTGGTTGACTTCTCTGACCTGTTTGTGATTTCTGCTTCAGATCCTCATCTTTTCCCGGATTTGATAGGTATAATAGAGGCATAGTGATACTGTTTGCTGACTCTGCACTTGACAGGAGCATGCAGGATTGCTCTCTGTGGGTTGGGGTTTTTTGTTGCTCACAATGGTAAATTTTGCCGTGGAAAAGAGCGGGTGACAATTCCAGCAGCTTGTTACAATTCATTGTTTGGGTTCTTTTAATCACAGATGAAGGTGGGGAGTTCTGATCTTTTCAGATGGCCCCAGAGCAGATGACCAAGGCCTGGCTGGAGGCAGCCCAATCGTTAATGTCGGCAAAGGTTTCATTCCCAAAACCCCCACGGGGAAGGGTTTCTGTGTTGTGCAAGGTGTCACCTTCAAGCCAAGGAGACATTAAACTGCATGGTGTGGCAGGAAAAAGGTCAGAAGCCTCTTTAAGAGCTGATTTTATGGTGTTCCCCCTCCAAGCATCAGGTGTGGAAAAGTCATTTGCTTCATGCTCAGCACGGGGATTTTCATATGAAATGGATGCTCCGCTATATATAGGGATGTCATGATGCTTGTAGGACATGTTGGCATTACACATCCCACTTGACATGCCCTATCAACGTGGGCTGAGTAATCTCAGGTTGTATTTAAATAAAAGTGACTATATTTTTTTCCTGCAAGCACAAGTCAGTTAAAAATACCCTGCGGTTACTGCTTTGAAAAATGTCTTAAAACCAGCTTACTCCTGTCACGAAGGCAGGGCGATGTGACAGCCACATTCAGACACTCAGCTGCAGAGCCAGCCTGTCAATGGGAGCAGACCTTGCCAGAAGGAAAGGTGGGATGTGTTCCCTGGCCACCACGCTGACCCCACGAGCTGCCCCTGCTTCTTCCTGGGCTGCTGGCAAGATGTGCCCAGTGTTACCAGAGACTACACACAGGACAGTTTCTGCCTCTGTTTATATATTTATATATTTATAAAGCCTTACTCTCATAAAACAATGAATGTACAGCCCATAAATTGTATTTCCTATCGTGGAACTGCTTCAGAGCACACAGAGCCATGACAGCTCAGAAAAAGTGGAATGTTGTTCCTGTTATGCTCACGATCACAGTTGCAGAATGGGGTTTGGTTATTCCTAAGTGTGTTATAAACACTGTCAGCTGCAAGACCCAGACCCAGACCTGCTCCCTGGTCTGTGTGGATTCCCTTGAGCTCAGAGCAGGAAAGAGGGGCCAGCAGTAAGTCTTAACCCTGCTTTTCCCTGTGGGCTGGATGCTTTTGTGTCTGCAGATGCATCTGTGCTCCCACCTGCACATCAACAAGAGCCTGACACCTCCTGGATGTGGATTCGAGCTCTGCTCAGACACTCCTGCTCAGGCTGAGGGTGTGAGTCCAGCTCCACAACAAAGAGACCTCAAACTGCCAAATGCAAGTGTCAGGGTGCTGCAAGCTGCTTTTGGGGGAGGTGCTGGATGAAGGCAGAGGAGCGAGGGATGATGCAGTGCTGAGCGGCCACTGGCACTTGGCTGCATCCCCTGGTGGGTTGGTGATAACTGCACAGCCCACCCCAAACAAAGGACGTCCAACAGCTCTTTAAAAAAATCACAGGAGTGGGCAAAGCCCCTCATGTCTTTTTTTTCCCACACACATACGTTCGCAATTTCCACCGGATTGGTTGCTTTCACTGATTGATTTCACTGCTTTGAGACACCACACATATGGAATTATTCAGGAGGTTGCTGTGTGTAATACTACGCTGGAATAATTGTGCCATTTCACTTTATTCCCTATGCTTACGAAATCATAGAGGAACTTCAAATACTCCTAACATTTGTACGTGCACGTTGGCATGTTTGGTTTATGTATCTGAATGACAGAGGAAAAATGAGTGTAATGCTATACCGAATACTCATTCTCTACACAGAAGTTAGGAGAATTCAGATTTAACACTCTTGCAGCATTGTTCGTATTCTATAGGTCTCCTTAGAATCCACATTTGATATCCTCATTTGGATTCAGCCCACTGAAATCAGCACCACTTCTCTTGCAGAGTCAGGTACTTGCTGTAAATAACACTCCAAGGGCTGCATCCTGTCCAGTTTGTCTGTCAAAGAGTTAAGGAAAAACCCGGTGATGGTTTAATAGACAATGATGCAAAACCCAGCTTATTTATAGAAGAACAGGAAGAGGGAAACACACACAGCCCATCTCTCCTGTGGCGAGTTGGGATTAGGTTCTGCTCAGTTAAAGCTGAACCAAGAGGAAGGAAAAGGCTGTTTGCTCCTGCAGTAGGTTTTGTGTGGTGAAGGAGGATGATGTCAGGCTGTTTGTTTGGCGTGTATGTTGAGGGAAGATGGATCTCTTGTACCTTTCTTGGAATTGTTTGGGTTCCCCAATTTGTTTGCTCTTTCTAAGTGGCTCTTTGTGGCACAGGGAAATGGGTCTGAGCCGCTAGATTTCATTATGGAGGGGGAAAAACTGTAAGTACATGGACACCCCAAAAAAAAAGCATCCTGGACTAGTCAGAAGAGCCAGCAGATGAGATGAGAGGAGAGGAAAGGAAATTTGACAAATTCACTGGCATTTTCAGCACCCAGCATTCATTGTCACTGCTGCATTAAGGCCTGCCTACCATCCCACCCCTCAAAACAGCCCAAGCCACAACGCTGGGGTATTTTTAGCTGTACAATAAAGGAGGGATGTCTGCGAAGTCTCTTAGGAGATGTAAATTGTCACAGTTCCTTCAGCAGCCATGCCAAAATGTTCACGTTTTAGCTGTCCGTCACCACTCGCATTCTGGGTTCTTTTGCTCAGCCAAAATTCGCCCAGTCATTCTGAAAAGTGTCTGTGGTAGAAAGGAATTCACAAAAGGCCAAGGAAGGTCCCTTCTGCCACCAGCACATCGGCCCTTCACGCCAGTTCAGCTGCATCTGTGCTGGGAACCAGAGGAAAACCATTATTGGGTAAAAAGTGCATTCCTCATCAAAACCTCATTACCAGAACAGAAGCCAAGCACTCCAAGCCCCCTCACAGCTGATGGGCTCTCCCACTGCCATCTGATGAAGCACAGGAAAAGGAATTATCCCTTTTCTTCCTGCTTCTATTTCCAAAGGATTTGATTAACATTTAAATTGCAAGGTTAGCAATTGCCCTGTGCTGTGCATCATGCACATCTGCAGCCACCTCCTCTGCAAGTCTGTGGACTGTCAACCTTTTGCCTTTCTTTTTATGGATCTCTTGGTAGCTTCCTTACCTCATTAGGTTTTTGAATTCTGAAATAAAAACTCGATGCCTGACTTCTCTGTCCCCGCACTTGTTTTTAAAGCCCCTTTCGAGGACATTAAATCAAGATCAGAGCCAATAACATTCTGCTTTAGGAGCACAGAGTGACTATTTAAGGTGTTTGGGACCTCCACCTGATCGTTTATCACAACATTATCCCAGTTCAAACGTTTAATTATGGCATATTTTCAAATTCCTTTCCAGGAGCTCCATAAATACCTCAGCAACATCTAAAGACCAATTTAGCTGCCAACACCTAAAACTATCTTTTTTTTTCCACACGGCCTGGCCTGTGCTTTCTCTGCTGCTGAAGGAGATTCTGTTTACATCTGTGAGCTGGGAGCCCATAAATGTTGTGTCCTTTCTCTGGCTGCTGTTTGCTTGAATATCTTGTTTTTTGGACGTGGCTGTGTGGTTTTGCTCTTCCAAGAGGGTAAGCAAAGGTCCTCCAAGGCAAATGAAGGTGGCAATCGAAGATCCAAACTAGGATCTCCACACATCCTTGGACTTACTTGTTTTCACTGCTCAGAGCGTGGGAAAGCAACTTAAAAATAGGCATTTAACACGTTGGCTGAGTGATATTCAGAAGATTCTGTGCTAGACGGGGGCAGAGCCATGTATATGTATCGGAAAATAGTAAATTCATTGAAAAACATGGCCTCAGTCTTTCTGGAATCATCAGGGGCTCTAGAACTGTCTGTGCTGGTACATTTATTTGGGGAAAAGATTTCTAAAATTGTCTGAAGGTTGGAAGAGGGGAGTCAATTCTGCTCAAGCAGAAAAAGAACTAAATTTACCCACATGCCAAAGTGTCCTTGCAGCCCTGAAATGGTTCAAAAAGGAGGACGTTCCTTATTGCAGATTTTAATGCCCTAGCTTTCCTTTTTGTGTGTTTTTCTTCCACATGGCCAGAAATCGGCATTTTGTTCATGCTGAAGGCCTTATTTTGTGTAGAAAATAATGAATTTTAGAGGGGGTTGATTTTTTTTCCATTCATGGAAGAAATGGGTTTGAAATCTTTGATAACTTAGTTCACTTCAGAGGGATTTTGAGCTGATTTGCTTTGTTTGGCCGACATACTACAAGATCACTTTTATTTTCTTAGCCCTGAGCGGCATCCAGTCAGCTCCTCTGAAATGCTCTTTATCTAATCTTGTTATTTGTGATAAAATCCCAGAATGGTTTAGGTTGGAAGGGACGTTAAAGCCCATCCAGTGCCACTCCTGCCATGGCAGGGATACCTCCCACTGTCCCAGGCTGCTCCAAGTCCTGTCCAGCCTGGCCTTGGGCACTGCCAGGGATCCAGGGGCAGCCACAGCTTCTCTGGCAGTGGGAAGCCATTGTCCCTTGCCCTGGCACTGTAATTTAAAATCTTTAAAATGTTTTTGCAACCTCAGGGTAAATCTGAGTAGTGGGAGGCCCACCTGGAAATCCATAGCCTGGAAAGGGCCCACAGGGTGATTCAGGGCACAGCTCAGCTCAGCTGGAATCAGGTTTTGTCAGAAGTTCCAAAGTGCTGCAAAACTTATAGGCATTTACCCAACCCCTACTGGAAAAAAAAAGAAGAAAAATACATTTAGAAAAAAAAATTTTAAAAATCCCTCCTACTGCTAGGAAAATGTCAAGCTGCTCTGCTTAAAACTTGAGTTTTCTGCTTAAAACTGAGGGGATAATACCAAAGCCTTACACCCACCTTACACCAAAACACTTCAAGGTAGTTTTGAAAGCTCAGTGTGTGGGCAGGTCCCACAGACATCACGTTGGTTTGTTTTGTGATTTTCAAGACCCTTTCACTCACCTTTCTGAGAGTCCAGAGCCAGGACTTGGCAGGTGTGACACCTCCTCCCGGGCCTGCTCCTGCTCTGTTCCTCCTTTCTAGGAACTCGCTGGGATTTTCCTGGCCGAGCACATTGCACCTGGCAGGTGGAACACGTCAGCCCACGGATTTTAGAAAACGGGGGAGATGTTTGTGTTGAACTGCAGAATAAAGAGAGAAAATAACCCTTGCTAGAAAGCCAAAATATGAATGTGTTGGAATCAAGGATGACACCATCTCCTGGCCCTATTTCCACTGGCTCTGTTCCAAGACCACCCACTTTCAGTTCTTGGTCTACATGATTGGCCAGCACCCAGCAGGATTGCTTTAAATCTCTAAGCCCCCTTTTTCCCCCCCACAAACCTCCACCTGACAAATAGGTTTAAAATTCCCATCCATAACTCTGCAGTTAACCATAACAGTGAGGGCAGGTTCCCTTTTTCCCATTTTGGTATTTGTGGACCTGGAAAGAGCCCAGGTAATAATTTGAGCATTGTCCATTCCGGTGCCCCAGGGCAACCTGGAAATGAGGCTCCCAGTTTCGCGGCTTTCCTGAAATTCCACCTGATAAGCAGCAATTTTCCAAAAGGCTCCACCTTGATATGTGTTGCAAAACCTGTTTGGGGGATAAAATCCTCTAAAAGAGACTCTGCAGCAAAGGCAAAGGGGGACATTAGCATCTCATTAGCATACTGCGGTGACTTTGGTATGTACAGCTGCCTGATTGCAATTAAAAGTCATTTCTATTTCTGCTTAAGCACATTCAGTGTATGATCAGAAAGATACAATCAAGATTCCAAATCCTCTGGTGACTTTGAAACAACTCGAAGTTACTTGACTACTCCAGAGTTCACAAAACTTGAGAGCTGTAAAGATCCCGGACCACTGGAACTGCAAACTTACACCTAAAACACGGCCTGGAAATCTTACTGCTGGTTTGGTGTTATTTAATGTAACTCTGCATTCAGAACACACATGGCTTTGTGGGATTAAACCTCCTGAAGCTGCTGACTGAAGACGGCATTTCTCATCCTCCTCCTGTTGGCTGTTTGATGAAGGCTCTCCTTCAGCTTTGCAGTATTTTAACCAAAACTGCCCACTTTCTTGGAGTGTTCCTTGTGGGCAGGCAGAGCTGAACACAATAAAGGGTCTTTGGAAAAAAATGATGAGCAATATTAACTCTTTTGGCATCAAGAGGTCTTTTAGTCTTAAGAAAAGAACAAAATCAAATGGGTTCTGAGGTGGCTTTTGGAAAAACAGTGCCTTTCTACACACTTGTCTAGAATTGGAACAGAAAAAAAACTTTCTGGTGCTTGTATTTTACCCAAGTCAGGTTTCTGCAGAGAGAAGAAAAATGTGAAGGATAGATAGATAGATAGATAGATAGATAGATAGATAGATAGATAGATAGATAGATAGATAGATAGATAGATAGATAGATAGATAGACAGATAAACAGCTGACATATGGACCTGCAAGTGCAGGAAATTAATGCCAGCTCAGAACACTGTTCCTCCCCAATTTCCTCTGTTAATGCACATGAACTGGTTCGAGTGCACAATTAGGAGGAGGCTGCCTGTTTTCAATTAGGTCAGAGGGGAGAACCTGCCTCTTTGCTAAATGAATTGCAGATAAAGCTTCCCAGGAGTGGGCCCCTTTCTCCCCGGGCTGGCGTAAATCAGGGAATGCAGAGGCAGCCTGCAGCCTTACCCCAGGGAAAGTCCAGCCTGCCCAGGGGCTGATCCTTCCCTGGAAAGGCAGCGTGGTGTGGTCAGGACAGTTCTGTCCTCCGTTTCCCCACCATTTTCCACCATTCCTTGTTCACAGTGATGAACACATCTGGGTTTCATTCCCCGCCTTCAGTCTGAACGGGGCTGGGGGGAGGTGGTCCCTCTTTCAAAGTCCTTGTCAGGAAGATGGAGGTGCTGGAGCAGTCTGAAGGGGAAGGGTGAGTTATTTTTGTTGACAGGATTTCAACAACTAACAGTTCTGGCTAATTACACTGTAATTGATTTGGCATGTTAATACAGACTTCCAGGGAATCTCGTTACTTTCTTGTCCGTTACAAAGGGATTTCAAACTCCAGGCTGGCTTGCTTTAAAAACAGAAACACAGCCAATGGAAGAGAGTAATTGCAGTAATTTGCTGAAGTTCCTCAGGCCCAGGGAATAACAGTTACTGCTGGAAAACCAGAAACTTCCATAGGAGGGGCACTCAGGGGAGTTTTAGGAAAGCAGATGACCAGGGGAACTGGGCATTCAGCATTAGCTGAGCCCTAGCAGTCACCAGAGAGATTTTTCTGTCTTTTTAATGTTCTAAAACCTCTGGTTCAGAACGATTTTTTTCCTTGAGGATGTTTAATAGGAGAGAAAATAACTCTGCATTTGTATGGGAAACAAACCCCACCATTTCTCATCTACATTAAGGGGAATTGAAGTGCAGCCTTACCCCTTCTCTTCCCCCACAAGCTTCAGAACCGGGGCCAACTGGTGCTTCAAACTAATGCTGGGGAAAAGATCTCCTTCTACCCAAAATGCTCTAAAATTGTCCAGTCTTTGTTCTGCAGCATCTGGCACTGGTCACTTTTTGGAGCCAGGCTACGAAGGATGAATGGGAATCTAAAGGAGTGGGATCAAAAGCTCTGCCTGTATGAGGATGTATTGATGTTTTTTCTTATAAGCCATGATCTCTACAGTGCAGTAAAAGTCCCATCTGAAAGGTGTTCAGCTTGAACTGCAGGGACAGGAACACTGGGAATGCCCCGTGATTCATCCAGTCACAAAACAACTAAGTCACCTCAAATACCTAGGGACAGGATTATGCTGTCCTCTGATAATTAATGTATTCTGTGAGATTTAAAAACAGGACACCCCAAAGCTGATTTCCAGCATCCCTCACAGAGAACTAGGATTTAATTGTGGCACTGTGACGTGTGACACAATGTGCTGATTTATGTTTTTCCTTAACTGGCTGTACTGGCACCATGTCCCAAACACTCCCACTCCGTTTGTGGGGAATCTGTGCCCATGCTCACCCCCAAGTGGAGAAGAAGCTGCAGCTCAGAGCCCTTTGGAGACCATTTACTGCTACAAGGCCACAACTTTTTGAGCTGACCTGACCCAACATGGTGATAAAAGGATGAATCATGCTCCATGGGCTGCTCCACCTTTCAATCAGTGTTAAATCTCACACAAACAGAGTCTCTGGAAATGATGGGTGTAAGGAAAGAACAGGAGTTTGGGTGGTTTATGTGAATTCATGGCTACACAGGGCTCGTGTGCTGAGCACCACTCTCTGAAAAAACATTCAAAGCGTGTTTGGAGGGCCTCAAAGGCATGCAAGCCGTGAGGATGCTCTGCGCAGGGCTGGATTCATGATCTCTGATTTTTGCCTGGAATAAACAGTGACTAGACACGTCCCCCCAAAGCCTGTGGCGTTGTTAGTGCAGTCTGATGTATTCATCTGCTGATAGTGATGGAAAAACCTCCATTCAGGGAAACGGGCTCTGAGCCAGGCCCACAGTGAGGCCTTGTCTGGAGCTGTTACCGGGATGGTGGATTCTATAACAACTGTATCATAAAACACTTTACAAAGGAGTCATGAACTCTGGGAAAGAGGGAGGCTTATATATTCTGTTTAAACAGAGGAAGTTGCTCAGTGACTTGGCAGCCACGCACGACCCCCAGTTACGGGTAACTGAAGCCAACATCAGAGAAACCATAAAAGCAGATAGTTAATATCAGGGCTCACATCTTTCCAGTCTGTTACTGATTCTTGTGAGCATTTCTGAGCTGGATCTAGAGCCGGATAAGAGGAAAATGAAAGTGCTGTGTGAGGAGGGTGACGGCCCCCTGGATGCACACAGCCTGGGCACAGGTTTGTGCGGGCTGCCAGCTCCCTGCTTGGAATTGCTTTTTCAGGGAAATCAATACCCCAATTCCTCTTGACGTCAGTGGGGCCAGAGTTTCTCATTTTTGTCTCATAAAATGTCAGAGGGTGAAGCGAAGTAGCTATCACAGAAAGAAAGAATGAAAATATAAATAGAATGGGGAAAAATTAGTAGCTGACAAATATTCCTTCCTTGTCACATTAAAGATCTGAGAATAAAAAAAAAAACCCAACAAAACCCCACATTTCTTTACATTCTGTAAAAAATAAATTAATCCCCATGTTTCTGGGTTTGGATGATAAATAAATGTCTGAATAAAAGGAGAGAGAGGAAATGAAAGGCAGGAACACATAACTTTTCACTCAGAAGGGTCTGAATCTTGGCTAGGACAAGGCTACAGCGTAAAATCATTTTCTTGTATTCTCGAGCCAAGGTTTGATGGAATGGAGGCTTTAGTGACAACACTGCCTTAAATAAATGCCTTTCCTGGCCTCTGATTTCCACTCCTGAGCAGCAGCACAGTGTGTCTGTGGAGCCATGCTGTAAACAGGCTCAAACTGATCAATTTTAGAGTAAGAGCTCGGCAGGAGTGGTGGGAAGTCCTTGGGAAGGTGGTGATACCACCAGATTCAGCACTGGCGTGGACCTGGTGACACCGGCATGCCTGACCTGTCTGTGCACATTCCCTGGGTTTTCAGGAGAGGCAGCCCTCCTTCTCCCCACGCTCCTGACCACGGAGACAGGCTGGGTTTCCTGGTATGATGGGGACAGCAGGTTTGGGACAGTGCCCTGCACGAGCAGTAATCAAGCTCAGGACTGCCTGGCGTGCAGTTCTTTACCCTCCCTTTTCCCCCTCTATCAATCCTTCCTTTGCTGTGCTGTGCTTTCTCCCTCCCCCATTTCTCCACCCATCCCTAATGACTTTTTCTTCATGTGGCCCAGCTTTGTCACCTCTGCACCAAATCTGGTGTTTCTGGCACTGGTCCCTGGGTCAGTTTGTCCTTACCTGGAGTTCCTGGATGTGGTAATCTGTGTGTCATTGCCCTTGCAGGGTCCTGCTTCCCGAGGGATTCTCCCCAGTTATCTGTGACTTCTGGCCACTGCGGACTTAACACCTCCTCAGTCACTTGCAGAACCCAGCCCTTATCTGGAACTTCCCTCACCTTTATCTGTCCTTATCTCTCAGGGCCAGCAGTTTCCCACGTCCTGTGCAGTCACCTCAACTCCAGGCCAGGGCTCAGCCAGCTGCCCACAGCTCCGAAAATAGAGGAAGGAAGAGGGAGATGCTGAGATAACATTTCTCGGTCATTCACTGTCAGCCTGCGAGACTGCCCTGCAGAACAACCACCTGCAGAGCGGTTCTGCAGGAAAAGTTTGGGTGGTTTAGTGACTGCGGGATGAACTTGGATCGGTAATGACCAACTGCTGAGAAGGAAGCAGCCGGTGGTGAGAGGTGCAGGCAGGAACACCACAAGTTAAGACCAACAAAAATATTCATTTCACACTGCTGGGTCAGGTTGTGATGATGTTGGCTGGTCTGCTCTGTCTCTAGATTTAGGGACTACTCTCCAAGAAGGATGTGACGGTGAGGTGGAGACTGTTTCAAAGAGAACCGGATCTGAAAATCAAGACCTGTGGGGAAACATTAAAGGAAATGGAAGTGTTCGGGTGAAAGAAAGGAAAAATGAAGGAAAAGATGCCAGTAACATTCAAATGAAAAAAGGTGGCTGCACAGAGGGAAGAAT
The DNA here is from genome assembly GCA_013400735.1 of Pomatostomus ruficeps. Taxonomy (NCBI): domain Eukaryota; kingdom Metazoa; phylum Chordata; class Aves; order Passeriformes; family Timaliidae; genus Pomatostomus; species Pomatostomus ruficeps. The sequence goes on along the minus strand of VYZT01001285.1, from coordinate 105,409 downwards.
AAACTGCCCTTCCATTTGCTTGGGGTGCAGAGGAAGCATTAATGGCCTCATGGGGAGATCCAGGTTAATTGTGAGGGAAGTTTCCTAATGAGCTTTGGACAAAGCTCTGCACCAGCTTGTCTTGGAAAATCATGGAAGCTCCAGCAGGGAAAGTTTCTGAGAACAAGTTGCAGTAACATCTTTCAGGGAGTGGGGGGTTAAGCCCAAGTGATCCTGCATTAAGGTGTGAGATTGATCTGTTGAGGACCCTTCCAGCCCCGTCTTCAGTGTGCCCACGAAATTTCCCACAGCAAGAGGAGAACTTGCACTGTATTTCCTCAACCTTTCTGATCCCAGCCATCAGCAGCAATCACGGGAGGAGAAACTGATGGTGGAGCTGGGGATCGGTGACAGAAACGTGTTTGTTTGCAAACGACAGACAAAGCTCTGCGTCACCAAGCCCAGCAGAAATCCTACAGCAAAAGCCAATTTCTTTGCTCGCAGTTTTCAGGCTCCTTCCAGCGAGCTCTCAGATCAAAAATATCCCTGCAGGAGATTCTGGTGTAGCCCCAGTGCTAAGTCAAGCTGTATCTGGTGGGGTTTTTGCCGCCTTCCTTTGAATTCCATCCATCTTTCTGCTCTTCCCCTTTCAGAGACACCAGATCTTTCCCTTCCTTTCGTCCCTTTGCACCCCATCATCCATCCCTCTGTATCCATGTGTTCATTTTGGGAGGGGATGCCCGGTAACATGTGGGTATTCCTTTCAATAATCGGAAGCAAAAGGTTACTTGAATGTGCACATTCAGGAAGATTTAATTCAGATCAAACCGATACTATGAATGACTAAAAGCTCCCCACAAGCTGTAAAATATGCAACATATGCAGGCAACAAAAATGACTTTGTGTTAGTCATGGCTGTGAATGATGCTTTAGGTGGAAGATTGTGAAGAAGAGCTTAAAATAAGTGAGCGAAATGAAGAATAGGTGAATGAAAAATAAGATATTTATTCTTACACTGTCAGGTGCTTGAGTTTGCACAGAGTCCTGACATTACACACGTGAACTCTGCTTAGACTGGGAAAGAAAAACCCACAAAAATCAGCTACAAAGCAGTTAATGTTCGTGGCAGATGCTCTGTTTATTTAACAAGTACTTTCAGGCTTTTTTTTTTTGCCTGGAGAGCAATGTCTCTTTTTTCATGTTAATGGGGATGGTTCTTTTAAAAACACCGAGTTAAGTGGCAAAGAATAAAACATATTTATTCTAAATGGAAAGGCAATTACCTCAGTGATGTTCCCCTGGGCATAAAAATCTACATGCACTGCTCCGTGGAGCTCCAGTAACCACTTTTGAGAGTTGTCTGCATGTAGAATTGAGTTGGTTTTAATTGCTTGTTGAATTACCTGGGCTTTCGCCCTCAGCCCTTGCTGCTGTAAATTGGTTACGAGCTGAAGTGGGAAATGCTGAGAAGTTGTGGGTTTCCAAATACTCTATAAAGTGCTTTCCCCTACGTATAACGAACTTCCAACTTTGAATTGGTGTTTTCTCATCAGAAAAAAAAAATAAATTGCTGGGGATGCACCGTTCAGACATCCAAACATTTTTCATTCAGGTTCTTCGAGGTGGAGAAGAGCTTTTGGGTCATTTTGACTTCATTTCCACCTATCAGAGACAATAGATTAAGAAGGAACAGATTAATTCCCACAATAAGTATTTTTGTTTGAAAACCTCTGGTGCGTGAAAAGAAGGGATAAAGTGGGATTTTTAAATGGGTGGATTTTCTTGAGTTAACTGAGGGTCTTGGTTTGGAGGCTAAGAATTCCATGCTGATCCCTGCTGTGACTTCTGCGGAAAAGAACATTTTCAGCAGCACCAGTAATGCAGTCCTGGAAGCTGGTCTGGGGGAGAAATGGCATCACCACAAAATGCCAGAGAATTGAAAGCCAGCTACTTGAGGCTGAGCTAGAATCTTTTGGTTTGTACAGCTCAGTGACTGAAATTCCCATTTCTTCTTGCTTTGGGGCCTCCAAGTCCCCTTCCCTGCTCTGGAGCTGGGCATGCTGCTGTAGAAACAAGGCAAACACCTTCCCCTTGCTCCTCTGTGAACAGAAATAACAGGAACTGGATTTTTTTGCCTCAGTGTCAAGCTCTCCACTTGCTCTTTTTTATGCAACAATGCCTGAATCTCAGTGTGTTCAAACATTTCCCTTTTTATGTCCCTGAAAACTGCATCCTCTCAGCAGTCCCCTGCCCGCAGTGCTGTCCCTGTGCCTTTGCACCGACGCTGTGTTGTGACCCTGCACTTGTGCCATCTCCACAGCCATGGAATAACAGGCCTTGGGGAGCCTTGGTGTGGAAATTTACCCCCTCAGCCAGATGTAAGCAGGAAAAAATGGGGAAAAGGAATGCTGTGTGCACTGAAGGAACTGACTGGAAGATTTTTAATATTTCAGTCCTGAGAGAAGCTAGCCCTTCAAGAACAACCCACACCCATGCTTTGGAGCCCCATAAAACACAGCTGTGATGCCAAGGAAGGGCAAAGCCAAGTCCTGCAATGAAGATATCACTTAATATTTTGCAAGTGTGCATGTTCTGATCCGTCCTGTTTGTTTGCTAAATTCCAGCCTGGTGCAATTGGAAGGAGCTGGGATCTTTAAGTCCTGTGCTAATCCTGGCCATCCTGAAGTCAGCACTTTCAGCACAGTGGTGTCCTGGTCACCACAGGACTCTCCCTTCAACACCTCTGGGTCTCTCCAGCAGCCACAGACCTGCACCTCGGGCCTTCCCTTACCATGGCAGAAACAAGGAGCTCCATTCTCTCACTATCTCTGAGCCTTGGGAGTTGTTTGCAGTGGATTCTTCTGGAGGTTTTGTACCCAGTGTGGGCGAATAAATCCCATCCTGGGGAAGGTGACATCAGCTGGGACCAGAGCTGAGAGCACACCGTGTGTCTGGCTCCATCCCAAAGCTGCTGGGATTCTCCTGCCCAGCAGGACATCACCCATTTAAAGCGGCTGAGAAAGCTGAGATTCCCCCACCTTTGCTGTTCACAAGCAGTGAGGGCTGTGAGGGGAGTCAGAGGGAGGCACAGGAGCCTCACAGAGAGCCTGCACCCCGAGGTTTGAGCTGGCTGTGACAGGGAGCAATGGGACAATGCACCCTAGAGCTGGAACGGCCACAATCAGGTGTCGATCTCCAGGCACTGGAGGGGCAGCCAAGGAAATGGGAGTCTCCATGTGCTGCTGGTTCTGCCAAGCCAGCCCCTGCAGCACGTTCAGCACACACAGTGCTGGCCCTGGTGTGTGCTGACACCTGTGGTGAGATCTCAGGGAGGAACCATCCCACCAGCACAGGCATTACATCACACTGTATTTTCCTTTTCCCTGGCACATTTTAACTGGTTTGTTTTTTTGTTTTCCTGGTGTGATTCAAATACCAGGCTGAGGAGGTCATTCAGAGGAAGGATTTGTTATGTGCGAGGCTGGCTGGAACCCAGCGTCCAGCTCCAGGCAGGACTGTGCTTTAGGAGCCAGCCAAGGCACAGAACATGGGGTGTGGATGTCCTGCACCAAGCTGAGGCCTCCTCTCAGTCCTGTCCCTGTTCTGCAGTGAGTTACCCCCTGAAGAGAGGACACAGGGTGCTTTTCTGCAGCACCCTCAGGCCTTGAGTTCTGCTTTTCACCTTGGGGCTGATTAAAACCTCGCAGACGCTGCTGGAAAGTCTCCCCCTGACTCCGACGGCCTCTGGAGCAGCCTTGCACGCAGCACAAATGCCTGGTGGAAGGATGCAGCTGCACAGCAGACAGTGCTGGGAGCAGGGATGGAATCCAGGCTCACGCCCTCGGCTCAGTGGGTCACTGTCAGACACTCTCACAGGAGAGGAAGGGTGTGCAGAGGGCAATTTATGGATCGGAAGGGTCCAAGTGTTCCATCCCAGCTCTGCTCTCCCCTGGGTGATGTGCTGGAGGACGTGGAACACCCAATGGCTCTCCATCCACATCCCTGCTCTGCATCCTGCAGAAATGTCCCTGTGGAAGTGCTTTCAAGCCCTTGACAGCTGTGACATTGCAGAGCCCAGCTCTGCTGCAGGGCTGCTTTTCATGCAGAGAGGGGCACCGAAAAATTCCTCTCTCCTTTCTAGTTATGTCTTCCTCGCAGGAAGTTTTTGATATGGCTATGGTCCAGCTGGCTCTCTGAGGAAAGGAGAGTCTTTCCACATATAAACCTGCCGTGAACTTTATGATTTTTTTTTATAAAAAACATTGACAAAGTTAAACATGTCAGTTGTCAGTTGGTTTAATGAGAGCAGGGAGGGAAAGGAGGTTGTTTTAGGCATGTGAGACCTCTTGTTCTTAAAAACAAAATGGAAACTTAAAACCAAACAGTGCCCAAATGATCTCTGCAGGCAACGGGACTGCAAATAAAGAGGGTTATTTTAAGGACTCAATAAGTACTGAAGTCCCCCCCTAGGCTGGGCTGATGGCAAGCAAATGAATAGTGACTCCAATTTCAGAGCACACAGCCCGGGGAAGTCACAGCCCTGCCTGGCTGGCCTTTCAAGGACTCGAGGCCTCTCTGGGTGAGTTAATTTGAGGACAAAAGGAATAAAATACGACGCACATCACTTTGTGGATGTGTGTCCTTCTGTTGCAGAAAGCTTTCTCCCACAGGGAAGAAAAAAAGGACTCATCTTCACTGGCACAGCAAGGCCGCTCTGCAAACACTCTCACAAAGGGTCTGAAGCAGATAAAAACCCTCTCCAAAATCCATCCAGATCACCCCTGCCTTGTGATGTTTTCAGGCACTATTATGAGGAATGAGGACTAGAGAGAGCTCTTGGGGAGGAGCCACATAAAGGAGCATGTAGTGCCACTGCCTCAAAAAAAAAAAAAATTATTCCTGAGGCTGATTTTGGTTTTGGAAAAACTCATTTTGGTCTTGTGCAACAGGCACAGATGGACTGGCAACAAAGGGAATCTGGCTGTGGCTGCAGTGCCCCTAGTTGGGCTGGCAGCCAGGGATTCTGAGTGGCAGAACAAGGGATTTCTTGGAATGGGGGCATCTGAAACAGCAAAGGGCAGGACTCCCCAGCAGGAAGAGATGCCTTTCTCCAGTGTCCACTCAGGGAAAGTGGGCACATCAAAGGGATCCAGAGATCTTGGAGAGTTTGGAGAGCTTGGAGAGTTTTCCTCCAGCACCACAGTGGAGCCAGGGCATTCCTGAGCTCCACACAATGTGGATCTGACCTTATTTTAGCCTCTCCTCTGAGAGAAACCAGCTCATTCAATCTGCACGTCCAACCTGAGGCAGAGAATTTTGTACCCAGATTCTGCAATAATTCAGTTGACATTCTGTTGAAGATTATTTCCAGAGTAAATAAAATCATCTGGACATGTAACAGGAATTCAGGATGAGCATGATGTAGAAATTGGTTGAGTGATGTTCCTGGACGTTTCTTGGCTGTACACATATGACAAAAATGTCTAATTAGTGACTGAGAACTCACATCAATGTCTTCCCAAGTTGAGGGCTACACTAAGAATTTTCAAGCCATGAAAAACAGGGGGAAATGGACAAAAATACACAATGAGCAGACTGACAGGAATTTGTGGGAAAGCCAGATTATCATGAGCTCTATTTCATTTTTGTTCTGCTGCCCTACAAGTCAGATAAATGAGTTGATATGCACAGGAAAGCCATTTTTTGCTGGTCTGTGTGCCCATACAGGTATTGCTGTGCATGTGCTGATGTAAAAAACTTACCCAGAACCTGCTTCTTCTCTGAATCAGCAACCCACAAGGCTCAGGGCTAAGTGCAATTTCTATTGAAGAAAAGGATAATTACAGTTCATTAGTAGATTAGGCACTCACTTCTCTTTAGAGAACACACTTCAGAGCACTGCCTTTGCTTGCTGTTGAAGCAAGGCAAAATCAGGGTTTTAAAAAAAAAATAATCAGAAAGTGCTGTATAACTCAAAATGCCAGCAAGGAGAAGAAAAACACTTTAAAGCCGAGAGAAATCCTCTTGTTCTTTATACTTTGTGGGTAAAATCTTGGACTTACAGAAGCCAGAGGCAAGACTCCCACTCGTTTTAGCGGGGCCAACATTTCAGTGTGCTTTGTGAAGTCTCAGTGTGTATAACTTGATCCTTTCTAAGGAGATTTACAGTGAGCAGGAGAAGCTACAACTCCATAAAACGTTGGTGTGTACACATGAAGTGAATTAGGAGATGCAGAAGATTCTGACACTTAGAGTCGGGTTTGCAAATGGAGCCTTTTATCAGCCTGAGCGAACGCAGTGCGGTAAACCCGGATAATTCCTGGAGCATTTCTGAGCCTGTGGTTTCTGTGCTACACCCTTTGCCTGCCAAGAGCCTGACTCTGCAACCAGCACCAGCTCTGTCCCAGCAAGGACTTCAGACCACATCCTTGTAATGAATTCCAGGATATTCCATTCCTGCTGCGTTACCTCCACAGGCAGCACGTGTAGATGTCAAACCTGGAAACTTTCTGTAGGGAACTCGATTTTCCATACAGAAAAATACCCCCTGTACACGGAAATGCATGAGAATCACACACCTGGGTACAGGGCAGAGTTTTAAAAGATCCTGCTATGAATTTTACATGAAGAGGAAACGTGATTGAAGACATCTGAAAAAGTCAAACTGTGGCTTTTTAAACAAACAGCCCAGCTTTAAATTAATGTGTCCGAGATTCCTCTGGTAATAAAAGATAGAGATCAGGTTGACTGAGCTACACAGATGGACTCAAAATTAATCTTGAAAAAGATCTTTAAGCAACCTAAATTCCCTTCTTCCCCACCATGGGCCTGGAGCCGTCTGGGGCAGCAGCGGGGCCATGGGCAGGTTAAATATCCCGGCTGGTAATAAAGGAATTAATCTGAAGTGCTGTCTGTGCATTTACTTCAACGTTCATAAACCATCAGGCTGTAAAAGCAAATTGTTTTATTTAATTCCAAAGCAGACTTGCACAACTTCACCTCTGCATGGTGGAGAAAGGCAAGCATGGTGTGAACAACCCAGGCTATCTGAGACCCAGAGGCAGAACAGTCTCTGGGTTTGCCGCAGCTCTCATGCTTGGGGCTGCAATTAAACTTTTAAACTTCAAAAAATAAATGTTTTTAAAAACAAGAAGAATCTTCCAAATGATCCTGACACAAGCTAGAATATTTACTTTGTGTATTTCTGGAATATTCCTGGACTTTTAAAAACAGGTTTCAAAGTGCCGCAAGGAATTTTCGACCTCCAGCATGGGGAGTGTCACAGTGACAAGCAGAGGGACACAATGGAATTAGGCAGGGAAAATATTTATTTCATGGATTTCCAAAGATCTCAGAGCTATTGGGACAGAATTCCTAACACTTGAACAATCTGGGTCATGTGTTATGTACACCACAGTCCCTTGCATGTTTTACAGAGGATTAAAATGAGCAGTAGATGTTGTGAGCTGCTGACATGAACAGGATGAGCTGCAGATGGCTAAAAGGCATCAGGAGGAGCTTGGTTCTGCTGACCAGTGGGGTCTGTATTCTCTTTTTTTTGAAGCACAGTGGAATACTCTGAGAGTTGAGGAAAGCTTTTGGTCTAATCAACACTCAGGCCTTGATGAATCAATCATTAAATTAATGAAATTATGAGGGCAAGAGGAAAAACTTCTGGAGTTTGAAAGCAGTGTGGAGGGAAAGACTGTTCCAACACCCAGCACAGGGGTGTTTCTGGATGAGGAACAAGGGCAGTTGGAGGCTCTCCAGGAGCTCACCTTGGCCACAGGTGTGTGGGGCATACGGCAGGGCTGGGAAAACTGCTCCTTCCCCAGGAACCACCTCTGCTTCCAGGGATCGGAGGTTAGAGAGCAGGACACAAATCACAAAGCAAGGCTCTTTCTTTGAAGTTTGCTCTAACTGCTTGCTTCCCCTATAAATACTTCCATGTTTTTATTCCCTGGATGCTTCACTAATTTTCACTTGTTGAATTATTTCGGTTCAATCTGAGTTTAGAGCAACAACTTTCCTTCTGCACTCCATTCCCTGTTCTTGCCCTGCCCCATAGCCAGAAGCAAACTGTGATATTGAGTAGCCAGGGTGCTCTTTCGGGTGGTTTTTATTCCTTGTTCACATAAAAATGAAGGACAGACCTGCTCTCTGAGGGAACCTGACCTGCCTGGGGTTGTGTGTTCACCTCAGTGCGAGCCCTCCTGTGAGTGACCAATCCCTACACCAAGAAAACCTGGTTGCAAAAACACCTTAAACTATCTGGCCTTTTCAAAGTTGTATTTCTCCCTGCCCCTGCCAGGCAGGAGAAGAATTATTTTCTTCTTTTTATGGCAATTTTAAAAGAAGCTGATTCAAAGCAAGCAGTAAAATGAGCTCGGGGGCCTTCCTGCCTCCATGACAGAGCGCTGTCTGTAGCCAGCTGAAAGAGCTGCAATTTATGAGAATCAACAAGTGGCCTGAAGAGTGAAACCCTCCACCTGACAAATCATTTCAGGTTTCCTCGGGCTCCCTCTGCCCCTCACTGCCTTGTCTCAGACTTATCTCACCAATTCTCTGGAGGAACAAGCATTTTTTTTCGCCGTTTGCAGCATCCCCAGCACAAATAGGTTCCAGCTAAGGCTGGCGGGTGTTGTCATCATGGAAATAATTGCAAGGATCAGATTTACAGTGGAGTCTCTGTTGCTCTTCTTGAGGTTGCACAGTGACGTTTTCCTTAGCTCTGCAGCCTGATGTGCAAACCACACTTATTCTGGGGGAGCTTCTGACAGAAATTTGGCTTTTAGCAAGCACTTAAGCCCATGAATTGTTGCTATTACGCTGGATTGAAATGCTTCCCTGAGCAGGGTGGCTGAAGTCCACACGTGTGTGTTTTGCTGGAGGTGTTTTTTAAAGCCCCTTCCCCTGGGAGATGTGTTGCCTGTCCCTATCCCTCTCCAGACCCAAATTCCATGTGTTTTTGAGCCAGATTGTTCCCCCAGGTGCCACAGTTCCTCTGGAGCCTGCAGCGGGCTCCCAGCCCTGTGGGGAGGAAGCGTGACCCCACTGCAGAATGAAGCAAACTTCCTACCCTGGGCCTTGAATTACTGGAACTGCAAACAATCTGCATTATTCATGGAAAACAGTCCTTTCCTCGGGATCCCTCCTGCCAGCCGCAGTGGTGGAGCATCCACTGCACTGCTCCTTGCCGGGAGTGTTACTAATATGCATCACAATGAGAAAGCTGCTCCCTCTTCCTCATGAACAGAGAGGGATTTAATCACCTCCCTCCCAGAGAAAACAGGTGATTCATCTCTCGTGCTGGGAGGAAAGACTGACATATGTTGAGCATATTGGAGCCTGGCTTGTGAAGTTGAAAAGCTTCCTCTGCAGGCAGGGATCGCTCAGAGGAAAACGCCTTCCTCTGCCCTCCCTTCCCTCCAGTGGAGACCATTTGATCCTTCCCAGGCTGTAAACAAAGCTGCCTGTGTGCACTGGGAAGGGCTGCTCCAAGATGGGACATGTGCAGCTGAAACCAACCACAGAGAGAATGGCTGGGGCTGGGCTAAATTCGATTAAAGTCATTCCCTCACTCAGGCTGGGAACCCAGACAAGCTAAAAATACTTCGGTCCTTTCTTCTGGCTCTCATTTTAGGCCTGTGCTCTGCGTTTCTTTCTGTTTGGTGACAGAAAATGTTATCTCAGAGGTTGTTGGGCTTTTTAAAGGTATGTTCTAATCTATAACCATTTGTTTGTTGGAAAAATGCAGGTGCCTGCTTTCTGGTGGGATTTTTTTTTTTTTGTAGACTTCAGACTAGCTGAAGTAAAAACTCTTACCCTGCTTTTTTTTCCAGTGTGTGACACAAACCTGATGCCATCAGCTCAGCTTCTGCGGAAAGGTCCCAAGAGTGTTAACACCCAAATTCTCTCTTTGAGCAGAAGGGCTAGATTAAGAAAAAGAACTCTGCTTTCCACCAGGCTGACATCTGTGAATGCTCTGATCTTCCTGGCTAATTTTGAATTAAGGTAAGAGGAATTCTCTAACTCGCCGAGAATTAAAAGCCCCTCCACAGCTCAGTCCTGTATCCCTGTGAGTTCTGCCCAGCTCCCTGTGTCCCTGGGTGAGAAGGAGATCACAGAATGCAGAGACACACCTTGACTTGTCCAGCTCTGCACATCAGGTCACAATTACAGCTCGGGGACAGCCCCAGGCTCTGCATGAACTCAAATCAATCTCTGGCGGTGACAGCTTGACTAAAGGGTCAGGGCAAAGATTTCACGTTATTTTCCACCGTAGTGACTGCTCAAGTACTGAAATCTGGCTGAGATCCTGACCAGTTAATCACTGCCAGTGAGGCTTTAACCTTTCGGTATCAGAAGTGGCCACCCACATCTGAAACAAGGCTTGAATTTATGGCCAGTGGAGAGCTTGTGGCACTTTCCTCCACCATTTTTATGTGCTGCTGCCCTTTTGAAATCATGCTGCATAAAAGCTGTCAAAAGACTTGCAGAAAAATGGACAGGGAAAGGAAAAACAATTGTATTTTAGTAGTATAAATACCTTAAGAGCAGAAATCAGAAGATTCCAATAACAGCTGAAACTTTCAGTCAAAAGAACTTTATAACATACACACCTCCTCCTCAAAAGCCAGAACACTTAAAGCAGGTGACTATTTTTTCCCAAGCAATTAAACCACAGAAACATGTAGTTCTAAGTTAACCAAAGCTAGTCGCAGCTTCAGGTCAAAATATCATGCATTGCTTCAGTGGCGGGGGGGAAGAAAAAAGCAGCATTCAGAGAATTTCAAATGTTTCAGCTTCTATTTTTCACCCTGGCATTTTCAGCTCCTCATTTCACAATGACATTTTCATTTCAAATCGACCTTAAAACAGGTTTTCAAAAAAATGAGAATGAAATACTTGGATCATCCTCTGGTAATTCCCTCCTCTTTCCTTCCTTTCTTTCTTTCTAAGGATCCAAATCTAAGCCCCTTTCTATGATTCCTTTTCTAAGGGAGAAAGAAATCTTCTGAGAACTGGAAATATTTTGCATAGCAGGTACCTCATATTTTTCCTCCTGGCTTACAGAAGTGACCAGTGTAGCCACGGATCCCTCCAGACTGTGAACAGATCCAATAAATGCCAAACTCATCCACTCCAGGATCCTTGCAGCAAATGCCAAGCGTGCCCTTATTAATATTCTGTGAAGGTTCAGGGATCAACAGCAGCATGCATAATAGCCTTTAATGACAGCAGGGCTTATTATCAGAGTGATTTGGCCTCATCTGGCCTCTATTGGCAAAATAATGTGCATAATAAGGGATGTTAATTCTGGGCTCTTCGGCAGGTCTTGGAAGATGAGACGGTGCAGCTGGCGGGACGGAATGGGAGCAGCTGGAAGGGGAAGATTTGGGCCCTACATATTAAAGCATTTGACATTTGGTGTCTGAAGGGAATGCTGTTTAGAGCTAATAAATAACTCACCGACGATGACAACCTGCAATGACAGCTTTTGTTGTGGTCTGGTTAATCCTCAGATTCAGCTCTGTCCTACCAGGCCATCTGCTGCCCATTGGGTTTTTTTAGGGTTTTTCCTTTTGCTTTGTTAAGTGCCTTGCACTTGGGAAGCTGTGGCCACACGAACGTCAGAGGATGCCTGGGAGTCGCCCCTGGCTCAGGGAGGGGAAGGAGAGGTGGGAATGGGTGCAGGGATTTTGCCAGGATCTTCAGTGCTCCCCCAGCCTGGCTTGTGTGCAGATCTGGTTGAATGCACTTTCCTCCAAGCAGTCGCATTTCCAGGGATGGGGAAATGCCACCCTTTTTCCTCCTGAGTGAATGTGGCCTGTTCCAGCCCGGGAAATGACAAACCTCGCCCTCTCCAAGCATCAGCATCCATGATGTCGCAGCCTGAGGTCATAACCAGGCAAGGTCACGGAAATTCCCTGTGGACACAGCTGCTCCTCAGAGACCTGGTGCTCCTGTGTCCTCGTGGTGCCTGGTGTCACTCATTTTTGGTGCATTGTCAGCTCTAATTACTCTGCCTGAAAAACAACAATTTTCCCGGATAACTGCCGAGATGCCAAACGCCTGGGAAACCCGGACCAAAATCCATGGCTACTGCCAGAACTGACTGCAAGGTGTGCACAGTGTCCTGTGTGTGCCTTGGAAGTGACAGACTGCCTGCAAATAGGGCCGATTTCCAGGTGATTCCCAGGTGCACAAACTGCACCAGGCAGGAATGACTGCAGCTCTCAGAGCAGGACATGTGCTACAGAATAGAAGCAGCAATAAAAATATTATGGAAAGGGGGAAGTGGTCTGGAAAAGATGACACCCAGAGCATCTCAGGAGGTGTTTCTCAGCTTGCCTGTAGTTAGGAAATAGCCTCAGACATTTAACTTGCCGGGTTAGCAGGCAGGAAAAGCAGTGGAGGGAGTTTGGAAAGGCCTGGAAGTTGCCCTCCCCATAAAGCAACCCAATTCATAGAACAGCTGCAAACACAGGAGCCAAAAAAAAGGAAAAACAATGGAGGAAGACTTTAGGTCCCCCTTAAAAACCACAGTTTGCAGAAGAGCTTGTCCATCTCACTGGAAAGGGCCACACCACGGATGACCTCCCTGAGCCTTACCAGGACGTGATGATGCCTTAAGTGCTGGTAAAAATAAGAAGCAGACACAGCAGTATAGGAAAAGAGTATTCCCTTGGTTTAATAAGATCCTGGTGTATACCTCCGTTGGAGCCCCAGGGTGTACCCCCATATACAACTTTTATGGACTTTACAAATGAGCAGATCTACCTAAAATCCCCCAATGAGTAACTTAACAAGTGAAGTAACTATCCCCCTATTCCCCCCTCCCCGAAATGAAACTACAGCCTAGCTCAAGAACATGTTCCAGAACCCAGACTCTTCAAGGTTGGAGCCCGTAGTTTTGAGATAGTAGAGATGTTTTGTCTTCTCCCCTCAGAGAACCCCCAAGCTAAACTAAATATCAGACTACAAAACCATAAACATGCAGTACTAAGGATACAGAGTATAAGGGTAAGGGGTACAGGGAAGGAAAAAGGGTATAGGGAAAGGGTATAAAAATGTATAAAAAGGGTATAAAAGAAAGGACAAAAACAATCAGGCATCAGTGATGTACAGCAATCCCGGAAAATCAGCATCTGGCATGTAAGATGTACTATAAAAACAAGTGCTTGAGACCAAAGGAGGAGGATTTATAACACTGCAGACACTTTAAAAATATTCTTTCGCTTCCCTTAGGGAAGAAATTAAAAACTTCCAAATGAATGGTTCAGCCCTCATCTGTGTGGGCTCTCTTTTGTTGTCTCATGAGTAAGATCCCAAGGAAGGAGCGGGTGCCCTTTTCAGGGAGTGTTTCATGCACCAGCCTATTTTTCCACCTGTTAATTGATTTCCATCCCATCACTCACACAGCGATGCTCCTGCACCACCATGGCAGCCTCCTCTGAATATTAAATGCAATTAATGGAAGCAGCTCTGTCTACTGATGGTGCACTTAATCATAGTTAATAATAGTTAAATATAACGGAGCAGGCTCCGCACTGGGGCAGCAAACAAATGACTCCCGTGTTCTCCCACTCCACACTGATGCTCAGTAACTCCTTGGAGTTCAGGGAAATCTCCTTTTCCATGTGCAGGAGGAGTCCAGTGTCTCCCATCTCTGACCTGACTCAGGGAGCTCCCAGGAGCAAGAAGGCCCCTGTGGACCCCAAAAACTCTTTCCTTCAACTCCCTCTTTGCAAACCAGGCACAAGGTTTATTTTTGCCCAAAGGTGGTTTAAATTCAATGGAACTTGCAAGGCCCTCAGCCAGCAGAGCTGGAGCTGCTGAGAAAGCCCCTTAAAAATGCATCAACCCAGAGATCAAACATTTTTCTGCCTCGTTAGAAAGTGCTGATAAGTCATGTGACAAACAGAAAAAGAAATCCAGGACACTGAAGGTTTTTCCACGCTACTCATGGCATGATCATTGCAGAAGCATAAGTAGAACAAAGCCTCACACCAGATAGTCTTGGCTTTTTTTCTGCACTAGATGAGCCACAGATGTCCTTTCCAGAATCAGTTACGAAATACATGTAAACATTTGTCACTGTGTGGGGTTTTTTTAATGTCTCACTCCTGTCTTTCACTGAGGCTCTGATTGGGCTCCTTAGGAAAAGCAATGAGAAAACCTTAATTAAAATTTTGCCACTCCCTGGACATCTGCTCTAGAGCGTTACATAAAATATTGCACATGGTTATAAATATACATTCATATTTTATTTTAAACACATTAGTAATTGGGTTTTATGGGGCCATGGGGATTCATCAGGCACGGGATTGCAGCACTGGGGAGCACACAGGCATGCACAGAGATGGAGACCTGGATGTGGGCATGGAGGGGATCCCGGGATGTCCCCAAAGCCCTGGGAAAGCTGTTTTGCCATCTCCCACATGTGCTTTGCTTCTGGGGTTCTGGTCACACTCACCACTGCTCTGCCCCTGCGAAGGTGACCCAAATGTCCTGTGAGTGAAGGGTTTTTGGGGACAGCAACAACCCACAGCAGCTTTGGTCTTTTCTGGAGCTCTGGATTCCATGGCAAGCAGATCCTCAGGATGCGTTTGTAACCCCGGCCAGTCAAAACCAGAAATGGAAAACTTTGCAATCAGGGTTCCCACACTTAGAAATGATGCAGAGAAGGCTGTGAGGGCTCATCATTCCTTTATGCACCTACTCTGGTCCAACAGATGGGATCATGTTTTTTCCAGAAAATTTTGAAAGAAGTTGCAATGAGTTTAAAGATACACAATAAAAACTTGCCTGGTAACGTGGTTACCAACACAGCCCTGAACCATTTCTGGACTGTGCTTCAGACTTTCTGAAGCCTTTCCATGATCTCTGCACATCCCGTGACAAATGCATTGCCAATTAACAGCAGCTCACAGAGTGTTTCATTAATTATCGGCTGGGCAGTGCAGCAGCACAGGCCCCTGAGCAGCTATCTCGGGAATGCTGCTCCCTCCCCAGGTCCTGCTCCGGAGCGGCAGCAGAGGACACAGCGTGGGGACAGCTCCTCTTTCCACCAGCCTGAGCCCCAAAGCTGAAGGTGATTTCTGGAGCAGAGCAGTGCAGGCAGAAGAGAAATCTCAGTTTTTGTTCCAGTGTCACATCAGAGTACACGGGACAAGGGGAGTGAGCCAACCACTGCGTGGATTTTGTCAGATTCACTGCTTGTTCGGTTTGGGACTTTCCCTGAGCTCCCACTCCTCTTTACTTTCATTCTTTTTCCCTTCTGCACCATCTTCAGAGCTGTTTGTCACTTTGGCCTCTGCCAGCCCATGCAGCTGAGCTTTCCCGCTCCACATGGAATCAGGCTGATGCTGCTGACTCACTGGAAGAGGAACATTTTGTCTGAAACGAGCAGTTTCAGTGAGTTTATTATCCACTCCAGTGCACAGGACATAGGGAAGGACCTGGGCCAGGCTCCCAGCACCCCCCTGGAGCTGGTGTCCCTGTGGGCTTGTCCCCTCCCCAAAAAGGCACTCATGGAAATTCAGGGTGGTTTGTGAAGTTTTCCAGCCATGCGAGGAAATTTCCAATAATTCCTTATAGTTAAATCAGAGAATCCCAGAATGGTTTGGGTTGAAGGGACTTTCAAGTTCATCTCATCCCCCCCCCTGCCATGCGCAGGGACACCTTCCACCATCCCAGGGTGCTCCAAGCCCTGTCCAGCCTGGCCTTGGACACTGCCAGGGATCCAGGGGCAGCCACAGCTCCTCAGGGCACCCTGTGCCAGGGCCTCCCCACCCTCACAGGGAAGCATTCCTTCCTAATATCCAATCTAATCCTGTTCTCTGTCAGTCTGAAGCCATTCCCTCTTATCCTGTCACTCCTTCCCAAGTCTCCCAGCCTTAATGTCTTCCTGGGTTTTGCAGCTGCTCAACCTGATATCTGTACCTGACATAATCCCAAAGGCTCCACCTGATTAACGTGGCTTTTAGGAGGCTGTGGTGCTCAGGGCTGACCTCAGGGCACCCCTGATTGCCTCACAACCAGTGAGGAAAATCCATCCCAGTAACCCCCTGTCTCGGGAATCAGGAGTCTGGACATGACGTCACTCACAAGGGAGTTATTACAGCTTGCATCACTCTGTGAAAAAAGATTAAAACGCGAGTGAGCCTCCCTTTTTCCAGCCAGGGAAATTCCTCCTGGAAGAACACAAGCTTCTTGGCTGGATTACTGCACACAGCTGAGGGGGGGACCAGCACCCTGTTCCGGGTCACTCCAGAGGGGTCACCCCAAAGCTGCTGAGCTAACACAGGAACCACTTGAGACCGTCTGGTGAATGATTTTAACCTGCACTCAGACCTCTAAGAGGATGGCTTTCCATGGCCTTTCACCTTTCCCACTATGTTTGTGCCCAGTGTCCGACTGGGATCACTGGAGTCGCTGCCACGGTGCCACCTGGACCCTCTTCGGTAGCACCAGGCTCAGGTTTGGAGGTGGATGGCCACCCGGCTGGGGCTGATGCCACCAAAACCCAGCCAGGCCACCACAGGGATGTGACTTCCACTGGTTTCTCACCCTCGGGGAGCCGCCCCTCAGCCCT
This sequence comes from Pomatostomus ruficeps, assembly GCA_013400735.1. Taxonomy (NCBI): domain Eukaryota; kingdom Metazoa; phylum Chordata; class Aves; order Passeriformes; family Timaliidae; genus Pomatostomus; species Pomatostomus ruficeps. The sequence continues at coordinate 88,830 of VYZT01001285.1, read as the reverse complement.
AAAGCAGAGGGAAAGCAGCCACTGGACAATAGTAATTGTCATGGCTGAATCCTGGCAGAGGGAGAGCTGGGGAGGATTCTTTCCCCGGGGGAAGAACAGGCCTGGCTTCATGCAGAAGTGGACTTGGCAAGACTGACCTACATTTTGGATGGCTCTGGTGCAGCCGACTGGAAAGTCGGTGGCAGCCTCAGATAAAAAAAAAAAAATAAATAAAAAAGAAAGTGGGGCAGGCTTTTGTTGGATTATGGAATGATTAGCATGAAATGCAATTCTGTGTCTTATTTAATTGCATTAATTGACTGTTCCCCCTCTCTCCCCCCCGCCATGTTTTGTATCCAACATGCTGTGGAAAACAACCACACAGCATCGAATGTTCAGCCCTGTAGGGAAAGAAAGGTTGAGATTTATTTTTCCTCTGAAAACACAGAATATAACCGGAATGAGCCCATGCATTGGATGCTACCACTAAAACTAGGAGCAGCTAAATAGCAGTGAAAAGTGCCAATATTTGCATTTTCATTGTCAGGTTCCAAAGTTGACGCCACAGATATTGAAATGCAAGATTAAGGCAAATTGCTCCTTCTTCGGACACGGCCTCGGGCTTTAGATAAAGGGGGAGGGGTGGACAAAGACATCAAGGAGCGCCTTGGAAAGGGAAAAAAGCAGGAGAGCTTCAAGAGCTGGGTAGCCCGAAGTCTGTGATCTCAAGAAGCACCCGGCTGCTCTCGGGGGAGTTGTCTCTTTTGAAAACCAGAGATGTTTTCTGCTCCTTCCTCCCCCCACCACAGTCCTTCCCAGAGAAAAGCGGTGCTGGGTGGAGGTGGGGACCACTCGCTCCAACACAAAGGTTTCAAAAGGACGGGATGCTGCTATCCTGAAGGGAAAAACAAAACCCGTGGGACACTTCCTCCTCGCCATTGAAGAGGAATTTGGGACTCGGAGAGTCTCTCGTCTGTCCCCTTTGTCTGCAGCTGGAGAGGAGCTCCTTTGCTGGGGAAGGCAGTAATTGCTTTTCCAGCTGGATTGATCGCCCGGCAGCATCCCCTGCTCTTCCCGGGTTTGGGGGAGAAAACACAGCGTTTGATTTGAGGAGAAAACACAGTGTTTGATTCGAGGAAGGGTTTTAATGTTCAAATGATTGATGAGCCAGAGGGGCAGGAGGAAGGAGAGGTGTGGAAGGTGTGAAAGGGAGGAAGGTTCTCACCAGAGGACACACAGAGAGGTTTTCCCCCCATTTTCACTCCACAGACGAAGCTCTGCTGCGGGGGCTGTTGGGGATTGTCTCCGAGGAGAAATGGAATATTTTCCTCATGGTGAACCGCAGTAGAACGTCACTACATCCTGCTTCTTATGGCTTATAAATAGAAGGAGGCAAGGAATGGCTGGTTAACTGTTTGACCTCAGTCTGGGAGAGAAAAAACCTCCCCAGAAACCTCAGGAACTCACCCCATTAAGCACACAGGAAAATGGCACAGGTCTGGCACCTTAATTATATGCTAATGACATCCGACCAGGAAGGAAAGCTTCAGATGTCTAAAGGGGAAATACCTGACTGAAAGGGGTTGTGTGTGCTCACAGACACTTTCTGACAGCTATTCCCTCTTCCTTTTTTGTCTTTTTTTTAGCATCTAAGGAACGAAACAAAACAGAAAAGCAGACCGAAGAACGAGGTGAACCTTTGACATTTGTGTTTGATTTTCAGCCCCAGAGCACGGACTGAAAACAAAACAAATCCTGCTGCTGTACAGACTTTCAATGACCCTTCTGTTCATTGTGTTTTTCTGATTCACTTCTAGCTAGGATTGCAAATGGTCCTCACCCATCACCTTCTGGTGAACTTGTCTGCAAAATACTTATTATTTTCCTATAAATTTATGTGCTCCACCTGGATTTTAAAAAAATCAGCTAATACAAATATGTAGCAAGTTTAATGAAAGTATCCCCAGATATGCAATCCAAGTATCTGTTATGATTTTTTTTTTTTTACTCACTGGTTTGTTTGAATTATTATTTCCCAGGGACTTTGCATTACACCTGGAAGCTTCCAGAACCCTCTGCTCACAGCAAAAGATGATGATGACAGTTTTACTAACTTGTATTTCCATCCATTCTCACGTGGTGCATTTACTGGGACTGAAATTATACCAAATAAAAGCCCAGCCAAACCCAGCTCAAGGATGACTATTGAATGGCTATTTTTGCCTTGCATTAGATGGGGTCTGTAATTCTCAGCAAAGGCTGTGTGACAATCCCTTTAGGTTTTACCCAGCATTTGGGAAACAGCCCTGATACTTGTACAATAAACAGAGCTTTGTTTTCTCCTGCAGGGCTTAAACTGCCTTAACTAGATTTAATTTCTTAATTGAATTTTAAAACATCGCAAATTATAAATTACACTAAAAATAAATCAGCTTCGTGGGTGTCACTGTGAGTGGTAGTCAGGGGACACGTCAAGCAGGGTTTTGAAGAGACACAGAGAGGAGTTTATTTTCTTTACTCTGATGTAAACAAAGGGCAGAAGCGAAACCCCATCAAAGTTCACTCAGGTGCACCAGCTTTACTTTGAGATAGATTTGCCAAATCCTTCTTTTACTGGGGTTCACATGAACAGGTTGGTTTGAGGATAAAACAGGACTGGGCTCCTCTTTGATACCTCCCAGGGCTCTCAGCTTTTGTCTGGCAAAAAAAAAGGTTCCCCTTTTGTGCTTTCTCATGTTTGAGTGATGGAACCGCCCCAGGCTGGGGTGATTTTGTGATTTGCTGCTCTCAGAGGTGCCCCCCTCTGCTCTGCCTCACTGCTGGCTACCCCTGCTCCATCCCAGCTCCTCAAATGCCTTCTGCAGTGTGTGCAGAGCCAGGCACTTCCCCCTCGAGAGGGGGATTCCTCTCCTGATTTTGAGCTGAGCAGCTCCATGGGCAGGTAAAAGGCACAGAGAGGTGTTCTGGGGGCGAGGACACACAGTGCCAGCAGCCCTGCTGTGCCCCTCTTTTCCAAGGGAATGACAGTTCTTTGTGACCAGGCTGGTGTCACACAGGACTCTGCAGCTCCAGGGCCACGAGCTTGGGTGACTGTTTCTCTTTTTTTCTTTTTTTTTCTTTTTTTCTTTTTTCTTTTTTTTAACATAAAATTACCAATTTCCTTTAGTATGGAAACTGAGATGGCATCAGAAAATACAGCCACTGAATCAGCCTGACTTAGGAAAATCTTTTAATTATCTTTTCCACACGGATGTGATGTGATGCGCTAAACAAAAGGCTTGAATAGAAGAGAACATGGGCCACAAGTTGGGCCAAACACAGCATAAAAACCGCAGGATTTCTTACGGAGCAAAGCTCCCCATCCCCACTCCCTTTGCTGATGCTGCAGCAGCTCCAGCTGCTCCCTATCCCACATCACACCCGCAGCAGATGAAATCTGTCATGAGCTGCAGCTCCTCTGTGGCTGCACGGCTCCAGAATGTGTAATAATTTAATTCTGCCCACTTTTCCCTCAGTAGGACACTATATAATTTCCTCGCTGCACCGCTGAGTTTCACAAAGCCCTCAGTTACCTCGGAGACTCCTGAAACCTGCCTGAAATTCCCATCAAAAGTTCCTGCAGGGAGAAACAAATCAACAGGCAGAGAGGCGAGCGTGTCTCCACGAGTGAAGCCAAACAAATCCCACTGCAGGACTGGCACGGTGCACCTGGAACACCTCCAAGGGCCAGCCAGGAGGAGACCCAAAGCTGTGTGACAAGGCAGGGCCACCACTTCCCTGTGACACATCCACCCCTGCGCTTCCAGAGGGAGGCCCTGGGGCTGCTGCCGACAAAAGCTGAGCAGCCTGGAAGGAAATTGCCTCCTTGTTCCCCCCTGACAGGGAGTTAACCTCGGGGAGCATCCATCTGAAAGCCGCACGTTTGGAACACACTCCGTTCTGCTGAGGAAACATCCAGGGGAAGGCATCTGTCCTGCAGCCTGGAGCAGTTCCAGCAGCCTGGTGGAACGTGAGGGCTGGGATGTGTAGAAGATCCCGCAGGAAAAGCTCGCTCGTGCTGCTCTCTCTCTGACTGACACGTGGCACTGAGAATTTCCTTGGGCTCCTGTGCGCTCCCAGGATCTCTGAGCACACCAGGCCGACAGACAGCAAGTGATTGCTTGGCTGTGTGATGCCATTTTATCTGTAATGCATCTAATTCTCTGAGAGTCCTCGTTTCTTTTTCCCCAGGAAGGAAGGGAGTTAGGGCCGTGCTAGAAACCAGCGTGCACAAAACGATTGAATCACTGAGCACTTTCAAAGTTCACTTCAGCAAAAGATTCCAGGTTCCATCTTCCTCTGCCACCACTGGCAATACCCCCACTAGATCTGGTGGAAGCAGGAGCAGAGCTTCGGAGCTGGCACCTCAAACAGCTCTGACCTAAGTTCCTGTGAGGAAATAGGGACAAGCCCTTGGAAAGCCAGACTTAACCCTGGTTAAACTGAGCAAAAGACACAGCAAAGCAGAGAGAAGTAATTGAAGGCACTGCTCTGTTCAGTGCTTCAGTGCTGATGAAAATTAAGTAAGTTTTAGTCAACTTTCACCCAGGATATTTGAAAGTTTTGGCACTTTGTCTCGTATCCTTCTGTGTATTCTGATCAGCATCAGTGTGACCTCTGGTAAAGCTGCCCCAGGATGCCCTAGTCAGGCTCAGGGATTCAATCTCAAGGATTTCACTTCTCCTCCCAGCAGACAGAGCAGCCAGCTTGGGCTCCCAGATGATGTGAGGCTGTGCACTGACAGCCCTACCATGGCACTGTCTGTTCTCAAAAATCTCTTCCAAGCAGAGCAGAGAAACAAACCAGAGAAGGATGTGATCATCCCCCAAAAAACTGTCACATGTCACCAGGACAGACAGATAATTTTCTAAGAGGAAAAGGCAACAATTCCAGAGTTATTTCAGCTCCTGAGGCAAATATCCTGGAGTGTACTCGAGAAACAGAAGAGGAAGCAGGAGAAACCAGGAGGTGACTTCTGGATTAGCATTTTGGATTTGGAAAAAACCTCACCAGCAGATTCAGTATCTCCTGCCCTGTGTGGTGGCAGCCACTTCCTTAGCTGGCTGCCCAAGATGTAAAAAAAAAATCGAGGAAACTGTGTGATTTTCCTGGCATTTAAACTATTCGGGGTTTCTGTTTTCTGAGCTATCTGGATGAGATAACAGCCCTATCTCAGACTTGTCACTGCTGCTCTCTCTGCTGTGGACAGCTCTGCTCTGTGTCCTGGCAGGGTGATGTGTTTCTGTGTTTCCTGATGAAATTTACATACACAACGTTGTTTAATAAATGTTTAAAAAGTTGTATTTCCTCCTGCCAGTGTTGAAATGGATCTGCCTCCTCTGAATGACAGACCTACACAGCCCTGTATTATCTGGGACCTTGTGGACCCGTTCCTTGCTGATCCAAGGGCTTTTCCTCTCAGCTTGATGGAAGATTTTGTTGTTAGGAGCAACCTGACTGGGCAGAGTTTTGTCAGGGAAAAGTGCCCAGAAGGGAATGTGTTCCCACCGATTTTGGTGGGTTATTCACTATGGCTAAATGAAACCTTTGGGGCTCAAAGGCACCGCACTCAAAACGCCAGAGCAGAAAAGGGGTTTGCCAGTGGTGTCCCTGAGCTCTGGCTCCGGCCACCCATGGGCTGGGCTTGTCCCCCAGCGAGGGGTTTAAGGAACGAGCAGCGTGGAATTTCACAGCAGCTCAGAAGGGGACTGGCACTGCTAAGCCAAGCCCTCTGTGGGGCTGGGGCTGGCGCTGGCTGGGAGATGCTCTAGGAAAAGGTTTCTGAAAGCAGCAGCCGGGAAGAGTTTCTGTTTGCAAATTGCTTCCAAGCCTTGTTAATCCCAGCTCAAACACGGAGTTTTGTAAACCGACCCCTCCCTTTCTCACCGGCCCGGTGTGATTGATGTAGAGCTCAGCTTAGGCGGGGCTTAAGGAGCAGCCAGCAAAACCCAGCAGGACCGCCAGAGAAACACCGGGGCTCACCCTGAATCTAACATTTCCCTCTGGATGTGTGCTGCTCCCTGCTCGAGAAATTGGTGACTTGGAACAGAATGGCAGAAATTGAATTGTGAAGAGTGCAGAGCCTATTGCTGCTCAGGCAGGAATCACTGCGTGAAGTCACTCCGTCCCTTTTTAAATATTTTTAAATAGCTCCTCAGTGGGTAGATGTTGTGGTTCTCCCAGGGGCTGTCTGAGATCCACCAGCAGCGTTAATTAGCTGCTGTCGAAGGGGGTGCAGTTTGCCATTCACCATTCAGGCTGCAAGCTCCACTCCTAGAGTATCACAGTGAAAACTCAATTAGGGCCTATTTATAAAATCTTTAAATAGACGAGTTTTCGTGGTTTTGACCCCTCTCTCTGTAAAGATAAGCTAAATGGTTTGAGTTTCTGTCAAATAATGAAAATTTGCTTCTCAGTGTGGCTTAAATGAGTGCTTGCTATGTTTTATTACTTCTATAATATGTATCAGAAACAAGAGACAGATGGGAGTCCCCGTGTACTCTCAAGATCAGAAAAATCTGTCTTTTTCAGAGTTTGGGGTTTTCATAGAAAGCATCTCAGTAATAAGAGCACATCATCCCCCAGGAACCTCGGGGAAGGAACAGATCAGAGTCCTGCCGGCTCCTTCGTGGCTCCATCTCAACAACTTTGAGTCCAAACAGATTTTATTCCACAAACCTCCCGCTTCCAAGTGGCAAAGCGGAGCTGTGGCAGCCTCCAACCAGTCTGGAAATTCATCCCGAGAAGCAAAGAGGGGGGAGAAAGGAAAGCAAAAAACCCACAGCGTTACGTGGTGAAAACCCGAAGTCCTGAGTGAGCAGAGGGAGCTGAAAAATCCTCACTGGAGCAGCCGAGCAGCAGTGAAATCCCTGATGGAGATGTGCCCCCTCCCGGCCGTCCCGGAACCCCTGCAGGGACACAGGTGCAAAAAAAAAAAACCTGCGCAGAAAATGATTCTGTGTGGTTTCAAGCGAAGCAGCTCTGCTAACAGAGCAGAGCAAAGTGATGGGAATGTTATGGCATTTTTACACTGGCACAGCTAAAGAGCGAGTTAGAAAAGCAAAAATGTTTCTGGGTTTTCATTCCTTGTTTGAACCTTCTGTTTGCTACACTGACAGAACTGGGAGGTTTTCAGGGTAGTAAAACAATTCATGACACTGACAATGCAATGCAATGCTCTTTCCTCCCTAGAAGAGGAACCAAGTGGTCAATCCCAGTGTAAAATTATCAGCTCTTGCAGATCACATGGACATTGAGGGAAAAAAAATCTTTAATACTTAGCTCCTTTTGCTGTTTCCATCCTGTTATTTTTTCATTGAGAATTTTGACTACTTTTCAGCAACTTTCTCTTTTAAATTATGGAATATATGAATATATTTTTTTTGCAAAGTGTAAGGGACAAGGAACATTTTGGAGGAAAAATCTGAGATAGTCCATAGGGGACAAAATGAATACTTTGGGCATAAAATCTGAGTTAATCTGTAGGAGAAACAACGAAGATTTTGAGGTAAAAATGAGGTAATCAGAAGTGGACAGATAGTGAAGATTATGGGGGTAAAATCTGAGGTCATATCCTTGGTAATTGGACATGGAATGGAATATTTTGAGGTAAACTGAGGTGATCAGTCGTGAAGAGATAGGGAAAATTCTGGGGTAAAACTTGAGTTGTTCCATAAAGGACTAGTGAATATTTGTGAGGGAAAATCTTAGGAAATTTGGAGGGAAAATAGTGAACATTTTGGGGATAAGACAGCTAATTATGGGGTTTCTTGGTCATAAAATGTACGTCAAGGAAAGTGATTTGACCTAGGGGGGAATGGGCAGCCCTTGGGGTTTCCCTGCTTATGGTTTTGGGGTGCTCACTAATGTTTTGGGAGAGGTTCTGGGGCACAACAGCAATGACAAGCAACACACAGGGGAGGGTTGTCTGTTTTTAATTTTTTTTTAATCTTTCCCATCAGCTGTGAAAGCTTCCTGCTCTGGGATTAATTTCTCCTCCCAGCATGAGCAGGAGCAAACCCTTGTATTGATTTGCCCCGCAGCAGACAGAGGTCGTGGGAATTTTGAAGTAATTTCTTACTGACCAGACTGGCAGAGCAGAACCCAGAATTGTTCCTCTCTAAATGGAAGTTTTTCACTGTGAGCTGGGTCTCACCGCCCTCTTCTGGCTGGATTATCCGTGTACAGTGAGAGAGTCATCTTCCCTAGGTTCTTGCATGAAATTCCCAGTCAGAATGTTCTGGCAGCCTGGAATACTCGGTTAATTTTCCTTTCCTTGCTCCAATCGCTTGCACAAATCCAGAGGAGCTGCTTGGCCCGCACAGCTGCCCACTGCAGCACCAGCCAGGCTGGGAAATGTCCCTGAGGCCTCTTTTGGAAGTGGGAGAAATGTCCCTGCTGGCTGGAGTGTCCTTGGTGGGCAGGGGAGTCTGATATTGGCAATATCTGACATTGGCAATGTGGGTTTGTGCTCAGACAGGGATTCCCCAGGAGGAAGGGGAGCCTTGGCCTCACCTGCACTGCTCAGGTGGATGTGACAGAATTGGGGTGGCCTGACAAGGCACAAACAGATTTCTGTGTTCAGGAATCCCTTAAAAACTTTCTCTGTCAAGTTTTAATGGGTTTCTCCTCAAGATTTCCTGTGCTCCAGCATCCCTGGTGTCCCTTATTTTGTCCAAAGGACAATGGTAAGGGATTAAATAACTGACAAGTGGGGCCTGGGATGAAAATGGTTCTGATTAAATTAAGGAAAGAATAGAGTAAGAAAAAAGAGCATCCTTTCAGTGCCTGAAATAGGTAGGGATGGAAATGTTGGAGGAGAGCACTTTTACATTGGAATTGGTGTCACCTCTCATGATAAAACCCCATAGAGCAGGGGTGTGGAAGTAGGGAGCGCCTGACATCCTCAGCGGGTTTGATTTTCCATTTCTGGGGAATGAGGGACCCCGGCCGGGCCTGGTGCTGCCGCCCTGTGGGGATCGGGCGGCGCTGCGGGGCCGCATGGACGGAACCGGGACTCGCGGTCCGGCCCTTTGGGACCGGGGTGTTGTGGCACTCGGAGTGCACGGGCAGCTGCCCTTTGGAACCAGTTTAAAGGTACGGTCCTAGAACACTTTGGAGGCTGTTTCTGGAATTCCGTTTGCAGCTGGATCTCACTCCAAGTGCAGCAGCTGAGTTGGGAATAAAGGACAGAGTAAATTGGCTCCCTGGATGTGCAGTGAAGGACTGAATAGCAGGGAAGGGGAGTATTTATAAATTATATCAATATTTCAACGAAATTTGGAGTGGAACAGTGATGGGTGTGGGCAGGTTTGGTTATTAATGGAAAACCTTCTGTTATTACTTGTGCAGTCTGTCCATTCTGCTGTGGGATTTGCTGTCCAGTATCTTTCTAACAAAACCTGTTAGAAATTTAGATTGAGGATTAGCGTTTGGGTCCATTCCCCACAAAATCTTGCCAGGCCTGAAGGACTGGGGTGATGACTGCTCTCAGCAAAGGTTGTTTATTAACCCGCTGTCAGATTTCCCTCAGCACTGGGCAGGAAAGGCACAGGTTTGGATCAGGAATTCTGCAAGAAGGGCCTGTGTGACAGCTGATTTATTGTGTGTTTCCCAGTGAGCCAGGGCTGGCACAAGGACTCATGCAGGTATTGATCTGGCACCAGAGCTGCTGCCCTTTGTAACCAGTTTAAAGGTATGATTACAGAACATTTTGGAGGCTGTATCTGGAATTCCATTTGCAGCTGGATCTCACTCCAAGTGCAGCAGCAGGGTGAGGGTTCTGACCTGTCCAGACTTGGGTGCAGCCTGGCTGAGCTGTCGCTGGCTCAGGTTTTCCAGGGAGCTGCAGATCACTGAGAACCGATGCTCCGGGAAGCAGGGGCTGGTTTTGGCAAGGCTGAGATGGAATTGGTAAGAAAGCGGGCATGGATTCGGGCCGCAACCGGGAATGGGCGCGGGTCCCGGCCGGTGCTGCCGCCCTGTGGGGAAGGCGCGGTGCTGCAGGCGCGGCTGGTGGGAGGTCACAGGGACACGTTCCTCTTCTCCTCTCTGCTGGGATTAAATCCCTGAGGAATGGCACTTCTGACAGCCTGGGCCTGCCTGTGTCTGCTGCGAAAGGGTAGAGGTGAAGAGGCGAATGCCAGAGTTCCTTTGGGATCATGGGGTTGTGTTTTTTGGGGATCTGAGATCTCAGCTGGCATCAGGACAAGGACAGGTCTATATCCCATAGAACTGACTCTATAACCCTCATCCCCAACCCCACTGGTGTCCCTGTGGGAGACTTGAGGGAATTCCCTGGAATTCAGCTGATTTCACCCACCTGGAGTCAAGGTCCAGTTGATACTTTAAAGGAGAAGGTGGTGGTCGGACACATTCCTGCCTTGTGGTGAGGCAGCCCCTGTGCCCAGGTGCCTTTATCCCTCATCCGGGATGGCCTCACTGGGCTCTCCAAAGGCTGAGTGGGGAATGCCCCAGTGAGCACCCACAACCTCACGGTGCTGACCAAACCCCAAATATCCCATCCCACGCTGGCTTGATCCTGTGCTTTAGGGTTCCCAGCGCTTGGAAGAACTTCTGCCCAGTCCCAGTGTTGGCTCCAAAGCTTTATTGGGGGGAGATAATGGGAACAAGGGGAAGGTCACTGTCCCTAGGGCAGGAGGATGCTTTTCAAGAGTGTTTTTGCCTCGGGGCTGAGCCTCTTGGGGAAGGAGATGTCGAAGTAGATGTAGAGGTCCCCCTTGCGCTGAGGATCCTGGAGCAGCGGCATTCCTTCCCCCGGCACCATTTTGTAGTACTTGGGGCTGCCAAGCAAAGGAGGGGGCTGAGAGGAGCCGTGGGATGATCCCAACACGGGAGCCAGAATCTGCAGAGCCCTCTGTAGGTTTCTCAGGTTATTTGCTCCTCCAGGGGCCTGTCCTCCTCTTCCAGGCTCCAGCATCCACCCTCAGACACCCATGCCCAGCCCTCTCCTTGCCTTTGCTCCCAGCAACATGGCCCAGACCAGAACAGTCACCCACTGTGGGCATCCTCCTCCTACAGCCTAAACCTGCTGGAAAAGGCTTTGGAGCACTCCCAAGTGGCCCAGTTTCCCCCAGCACTTACTGCACGATGTCGTTGATGGGGATGTTCAGCAGCCTCCCATCCAGTGTCCACACATCCAGGGTGCAGCCAGTCAGCGCCTGCCAGGCATGGAGAGGCACCAGGAGCTGCTGCTGCTGCAGCCCCAGAGCCCAAAGGCAAAGCTCTGTCCCCTCACCCAGCTCTTTACCTTTCCCAGAGGGATTGTGGCAACATAAAGGAGGTTGTTGTCAATTCTTTTAAACCTTGGGTGAAGCTTCTCTTGGACAACAAAGGTGATGTCAGCTGGAATGACATTTGGGCCCTAAAATTGAGGGGGAAAAAAGATCACAGAATCATGGAATCCCAGGATGGTTTGGGTTGGAAGGAACATTAAAATTCATTCAGTTCCAGCCCTTGCCATGGGCAGGGACACCTTCCACTAGACCAGGTTGCCCCAAGCCACATCCAGCCTGTCCTTGGAAACCTGGAAATTATTTTCTACCGGGAAAGCTGACACAAATTCCTGCTCTTATGATGCTGGCTGGGGAGAAGGGAAAGGTATTTTCTTCCCTTAAGAGAAAAAGGAGTCTTTTATCCAAGACTCCTGCTCAGCCAAGGGCAAGTCCAAAACTCTTTCTGCCAGGGAGAAAAACAGCCCTTTCAATTATTTTTTTATTTAACCTGTTCTAAGGAAAATCCCGGCAGGAATGGTTCCTCAGAGTGCTTCTGAGCACAGCAATGCTGAGTCTCTGTTGGTCGTGCTGCCAAGTGCCCTCAGCAGTGGGAAACCAGAACTTCATACCATGGAAGAATTTTTTTCCATGGAGGGGGCAGAGCACTGGAACGCTGCCCAGGGAGGGCGTGGAGTCTCCATCTCTGGAGACATCCCAAACCAACCTGGATGAGTTCCTGCTTCAGGTGACCCTGCCTGGGAAGGGGGGTTGGATTAGGTGATCTTCAGAGGTCCCTTCCAAACCTGACTATTGTGGGATTACTCTGGTGCTTACCTGGTCTCCTTCCTTCTCAAAGGTGATCCTGGTGCCCCGCTTCCAGCCCGGCTGCACGTCAATGGTGAGGATCTTGTCCCTGATGGTGCTTGTCTGACCGTCCTCGTTCATCACCTGGGGTGGGCAGCGAGAGGGAAGGTCAGCAGTGCTCTGCTCACCACAGCAAAGAGCAAGGCTGGCTTGTACCCCACACCAAAGTGGCTGTGGGTACAAACAGGATCAGATCACAGAATCGCGGGATCATTTAGGTTGGAAAAGACCTCTAAGATCAGAGTCCATCTGTTTCCCAGAACTGCCAAGGCCACCACTAAATCGCATCCCAAGTGCCACATCCACACAGCTTTAAATCCCTCCAGGAACTGGGGACTCCACTACTGCCTATTCCAATGTCTGACCACCCTTTCAGCGAAGAAATTTTCCCTCATATCCAACCTCAACCTCTCCTGGCATAACGTGAGGCCGTTTCCTCATGTCCTAGAGCAGGAGAAACTCAGGGCTGGATCCAGGAGACTGGGCCACCAAGGGCACAAAAAGGAGACACAAAGCAGTGTGGAAATGGAGTTGTGGGAGCCCAGAACACACTTAGCTCCTTCCACACCCATCTCTGAGATCAGCTCTCGCTCCCTACCAGCTCCCACATTGCCTCCCATGCTGAATTCCCTTTGCCAGGCCGGGGGGAGGATGTTGGTTTGGGTTGTTCTGGGTTTGGGGTTATCCCTCCCTGCAACAAGCTCTTGGGGCTTCCAAAATCCCTCCCCATCCCCAAATCTTCAGTGTCCCACACCGAGGGCAAAGCCCACCCCAAAACCCACCCCCTTCTCCCCCGCAGCCCCTACCCTGCGGGAGATCTTGATCTTCTTGGTGCAGCCGTGGAACAGGTCCTCGAGGGACACGTAGAGGTCCCGCACGATGGGGGGGTCCCGCCGCAGCGCCCCCCGGCCCCGGGGCCCTCCAAAGGGCAGCAGCACCTCCGAGCCATCCTCGGCAAAGAACTCTGTGAGAGGGAGCAGCGGGACAGCCCCGCTCTTGGGTCAGGGCCGGGGGGTCCTCGGGGGTCTTCACCTCCCATCTTCTTCCACCCGGAGCCACCTGAAGTGGTTTTTTTCCAGGAGTGTTTGTGGCAGCCTCACCTCCCTAATCCCTCTTTTTGATGGGAATCGTCCCAGAAAAGAGTCACAGGAGCAGCTGTGGAAAGCTGACAGCCTGAACATGCACCTCCAGGCCTCTCCCCCAGCCAGGACTGGGGGAAGTCAGGATCTAATCTCCAAGCTCCAGAGGGATCTGGGAACAGTTGGGCAGGGCAACATTCCTGGAAAGCTTAATGCTCTAAGCTGCCGTGGAATCATGGCAGTCACAGACAGACCCCAGCCACTCCCAGGTCTCCCAGCCTACCTGCAAAGGGGTTGTCCCCTCCGAAGAACTCCCTGAAGACCTTCTCAGGGTTGTTGTGGAACACGTATCCAACGCTCCAAGGGTTGTCGCTTGCAAACTCCAAGGGGATGCCACCTTTGAGGCCCTCTTCCCCAAATTTGTCGTAGATGCCTTTCTTCATGGCTTAGGGAACAAGGAAGGGTTGGAGATTGAGGGAGAGCCTGAGATCCAGGTTCTGCTTGGGTGGAGGCTGGAAAACAGGTTCCCAGGAACAGGGGGGATGGACATGGGAGTGTGTGCCAGTTCGCAGCTGGGCTGTGGGTCACAGAGCTGGTTCTGCCAGGAACCAGGAATTCACACCCCCTTCCAGCCCCTCCTGTCAGAGGAAGGGGACGCTCCCCACTTACGGTCGCTGAGCACATCGTAGGCCTCCGCCAGCTGCTGGAACCTCTTCGGGCCCCAGGGCTCCTTGCATTTTAATGGGTGGTACTTCAGGGCCAGCTTCCGATAACTACGGATCACAGGATGGGTTGGGTTGGGTTGGGAGGGACTTTAAAGCCCATCTCATTCCCACCCCCTGCCATGGGCAGGGACACTTTTCACTATCCCAGGCTGGAGAGGGCTTGGAGTAACTTCCAGGGATAGGACAGCAACATTTCTCTGGGCACCCTGTGCCAGAGCCTCATTATCCTCACAGGGAAGGATTTCTTCCCAATATCCCATCTAACCCCACCCTCTGGCAGTGGGAAGCCATTCCCTGTGTTCTGTCCCTCTATGCCTTGTCCCCAGTCCCTCTCCAGCTCTCCTGGAGCCCCTTTAGGCCCTGCAAGGGGCTCTGAGCTCTCCCTGGAGCCTTCTCCTCTGCAGGTGAGCACCCCCAGCTCTCCCAGCCTGGCTCCAGAGTAGAAGAGCTCCAGCCCTGGGAGCAGCTCCACAGTCCCTCCATACCCACTGAAGGGGACAGGAGACACCCCACTCCCACATCCAGCCCGGGCTGCCCCGCACAGCCTCCCAAACCCTTTCCTCCCCCTTCACTCCCCACTGTGGGGCACAGGGGAGGCCAAGGACAGCCACTCACGGGGCTGCCCCACTCCCACCGCCACCCCCCGAGTCCCCCGGCTGCCTCCCGGCCCAGGGGGGGGTCTCTCTTATGCCGGGGATCCCTCACGCCTTCTTGATGTCGTCGGCCGTGGCCCCACGATCCAGCTCCAGCACAGCGTAGTAGTCCAGGCCCATGGCGTCCCGTTGCTATGGCGACAGAGGGACTGCCTGTCCGCGCCGCGCGGGACATCACGGGAAATGTAGTTCGGCCGCTCACCTCCGCACTCTGCCGGGCCCCTCAATCCTCTCCCCTCATCTCTTTTTTTCTTAAAAATCCCCAAGTTTTCATGGAAACTCGTGTGTTAACACGGGTGTTACCAAAGCAGCGGCTTTATTTCACTCCATACTCTGACAGTCACTTTCACTGCGCACCCTCCCCTTTATTTATTTATTTCCCCCCACTACAAACAGCATTTTTTCAGCACTGGAAATAAAACCACAACATCACTGCAAAGCGAGATCCTCTCTAAATTAAAAATTGATCCCAGTTGTGTAGTAGGAAAAAATATGACCTGTTACCAAAACACTGTGTATAGAGCCTGGTCATCACAAGAGCCTCAAACTTGTACACACACATCCCAGGAAAATCAGCTTGGAAGAGCCTTTCCGACATGGTTCTCCATTATTTTGCCCCTTCAAACACTTAGAGGTCAGAAAGTTGGTATCTCCTCACTATCCCATCCCTGCAGCACGTGTAAATTTCCTTCTCCCAAGAAGCCACCTGAAAAAGGGAAAAAAAGCCGTATTTACACAAAGTGCTTCCCAAGTGACAGTTCCTACTGAAATCCTCAGAGAGGAGCTTTCCTTTTGGACTCTTACAAAGGGAAGAACAGGGGAATGCCTCCTGGAACAGCATTAGCAGGTTTTAAAGGACAGTTCTGGGTTTCACCAGAGCTTAGGGAGCAGGTGTGTCCTCACACAAGGGTTTTTCTGTCAGATCCAAAGGGAAAATTAAGTGTGGAAAAACATTTCTCCTGCTTTGAGCTGTGCAGGTCAAGCCTTGATCCCCCTGAGTGTTCATCTGAGGGGCTGGGTTGGGTAGGAGATGGAGAACTGGACTGTGAAGCTGGCTCAGGTTAAAATCAAGGGCCCATTTCCAGGTTGAGAGTCCAGGTCACGTTCCCTGATCTGTGCAAGCACAGTGGGATGTCTGGAATACCCAGCAAGACCCAATTCCTGGCCCCAAATCCCCAGGGAACAGGAGGGGTCAGGCAGCACCCTTGCTTTTATCCTCAGGATTGTCCCAGCACCCTCAATCCACACTTTTTATAGGAACACAGCTCTGCCAGAGCTGCTCCAACTCCGCCATTCCACTCAGCTCCTGCACGACGGAGATAAAGCCAGGGAATTCCGCAGAGGATTGGTTTATGCAAAATATTAGGATTATTCAGGTAAAAAAAAAAAAAAACCAAGATAAGCTCAAAAGCCAGCTGTGTGAAGGAACCTGCTGAGGTGAAAAACCTGAGGCAAAGGCAGCTGCCTCCTGCCTGGAATCAGCTCTCCCTGCCCACTCTCTCCTCAGGGATGCCCCCTGTTCCTTACCCTGTACACGGGGTCGCAGTCGGCCTCGGTGAGATCCAGGACATAATCCAGGTCCTGCTGAACCATGAAGCAGGTGCCATCCCCTGCAAGGCAGGGACAGCAGCCAATTAGTGAAATGAGGCATGCTCTTAATCACAAACAGAAATTCCATTGGGAAAAGGCTCCAGTGGGTGAGATGAGCTTGGAGACCCCATTTTGGAGGGACATGGGGGAGGTTGGGGGTGGAAATCCCAAGGCAAAGGGGCAAGAGGACAATGCCCAAAGAGCACAAAACTCCTTGAGTCGCTTACAGGATTTCTACAGGAACAAAACAGCACAGGAATTACCTTGGCTGGCAATAAATCCATCTCGGTACGGGAGCAGGGAAAGCACTGGTGCTCCTGATCTATGGATCACCTGGATTGGAGTACTAGGAAAAGGAGCAAAACAAGGGATGAGGATTATTGCCCAGAGAAGCTGTGACTGCCCCTGGATCCCTGGCAGTGTCCAAGGCCAGGCTGGACGGGGCTTGGAGCAGTGGCAGGGGTGCCTGCCTGTGGGAAGGGGTGGAACTGGATGAGCTTTAAGGTCTTTTCCAATCCAAATTATTCCATGATTCTTTCCTATGATACTGAGTTAGCAGGGAACACCAGTAAAACTCTACAGCCCGGTTCCAGCTTCAGGATTCAGTAGGATCCTACAAAGACACTCAGGTGAAGGAAAGGAATGGGCTGTGTGGGAGGGGGGAATATTGATGTTAAGGAGTTTTCTGCCAGATTTACCCACGCATATGTGCACACAGATTATGTAAACATAAAATTATACCAATATTTACGTAACATAACACATGCAGCACATCAACATAACGCAACAGGCTCAGGAGCTCACAGTGCCAGCACCCTCTGCCTGACTCTCTTTTCCAACCAAAGGATTGGTTGTTTGCCCCAGGCACTCACTCACTTGGTGTTTCTCACATCCAGCTGGTAGATGTTCCCATCCTGAGTCCCTGCCAGAATGTAGGTGCTCGACAGGAATGTGCAGCAGTTGAAGGCGTCGGATCCAACGAAGAGGAATACCTGAGGATTTGGGAACAAACCAAGTGTCAGACACATGGGATAGCCAGGAGAGGGAAGCAGTAATTTATTTAGAAGACAGTACAGCTGCCACTGTTTAATTTTAAATACTGTCTTCCCTGTTCCCAAGATAAATCCTGAGCAATTCTTACTTCTCACATAGAAATCTGCCCAGGAGGAAGGAGAGAGAGCATCCCTCTATTGCGCCAGGCTTTGGCCTCTCCTCCAGTTTAGGTTTAGGCTGGCTCAGTTCCCCATCCCTGACAGTCCCAGATCCTTACTGGCTGCCTGCTCTGCAGTCCTACTCCTTGAAGCTTCTTGTCCTCTCGAGCCAGCAGCAGGATTTTCCCTTCTGTCCCGACCTCACGTTCACCTGGCAAAAGGACAACAGGCAAATTCCAGCAGTGGCTACACAACAGATCTCAGAACCCAACAGTTTGGATCACCCCTGCTGAATTGTGGCAACATTCCTCCAGATCTCAAGACACCAGGAAGGCCAGTAATCACCCAGAGCTCAGTCTTCATCACTCAAACTGCTTGACAGGGCTCAATTCCACCCAGGACTGGAGCGCTCTGTTCCCTTCCTGAGGTGGTACAAGGGCATGGAGCAGCATCCCAGATACTTGGGATTGCTGGTGACAAACCTAAGCAGTTTGGGACAGGGAAATGAGGGGAATGCTGAGGGAAGGCCCCTTACTGGGAGGTTTCTCAGGTGTGCCCAGGTTCAGGGAGTTGTCAGCAGTGCCCACGGCGATGCCGTTGACAGGAGAGCCACAGTCAGCGATGACGCCCAGGCAGGCAGATTTCCCACAGTCCCAGAGCCGGGCACTGCCATCCCTGGAGCAGGACAGCACGTTTCTTCCCCGATCCACAATGGCAGTGTCCAAAATCCCTGCAGGGAACCGAAGACTGTGTTCACACAGACACCAAAAGCACTTCATCTCCCAAGCCGAACTCGACTACTGGCTCCAGGCCACTGTCCCCAGTGACACCAGTCGCACACAGACAAGTTGTATTTCTAGAGAAAGGTGCCTGTGGAAGGCAGCAGCTCCCAGAAAACCTCACAGAGCAGAACAAAGGGAAGATATTATCAATCAAATGATCAGCAACACCTCACCTCAGCCCAAGCTGATGTCGCACAAAATTAACCTCTAATTTGGGCAGAAAAGAGCCTGGCACTTTGAAGTGTTCCCATGTCCACCCCTGGATAATCCCAAAAGCAGCATCCCTGTTATCCAGCTACAGCAACATCCAAAGAGCAGTCTCTGCTGGCACTAAGGTCCCTTAACTACTTTATTTGACTGTGGGCTGTCAAATCTGGATCTGAGAAATGACAGTGGTTTTTGCAGCAGAGAGCAGTTAGGTGGCCAGAAGATTTAATTGGCACTTTCCCTTTCCCTACAGAAGCCAAGCAATCAGACTGCAGCAGTTTGGGCTGGAGGAATAAGCAGTGACTAAAGTCACCTTGAGAGTGATTGGCAGCATCACTCTGACCCAGGCTCTGTCACACCACCTGGTTTGGTTGGGGGACATCTGTGCCAAAGCATTTCTCATCCACACAAATGGATTTCAGAATGGCTTGGCTTGGAAGGGACCTCGAAGATTGAGTTCCAACTCCCAAATCATGTAAGAACAATAGCAGGTTGAGAACAAGATGGGTTTTTGAGTTAATCAAGTGTAGGGCAGCCAGCCATGGGGTTTATTAACCTCTCAGCCAAGCCCAGCATGTTGTGGAACAGGGAAAAGCAGAGCCTGGACACAGCAGTTGGTGGCTCAGGAAAGAGATAATTTGGGGCAGCGTTTGGGGCATCTGATGCCACATTCCAGACATGAAACACAGAGTGCAGCAAGCTGGTGGCTGAACATCAGCCCTGGGGTGCAAGGCAAGTACACACACAGCAAATAACGCATTTTAAGGATTCCATACCTCCTTTGTGACCTTTAAATGTTACTACACAGCTGGCATCTTCTGCTGACCAGACCTTTAGCTGGGCATCCATTCCCCCACTCAGAACCACGAGGCCCGATGGGAAAAACCTGCAACAATTCACATCATACACATGGCCTTCCAAAAGTCTCTGGAAAAACAAAGAACTACGTGCTAGTTCCATTGTCATCATCCTCGTGCCGAGCAGTTGTTGAGTTAGGACACCGGAAAACTTGGCATTCTCACATGGGCAAAGGATTCAGCTCAAATCCTTTGAATGTGGGGCAGTCAAAGAGGTGACTTTGGGCCTCCCTCTACCGTTTGAGCAGTTAATTACAATGCAAAAGATACTGCATTTGCTTCTAATTACAGGTTAAATGTCTTTGTCCTCTGCCTGATCAAGCTCCACAAGAAGGAGCTTTCACCCTTTACTGGGAAGGCCACAAGCCAGGATGTAGCTAATCCAGCACCAAAATATTTTCTCCTCCCCTCTTCTCTCCTTCATAAGAAATTCAGTGCTTTTACCATGCAGGATAGGGACTGTCAGCGACCTGTTATTCCTAAGCACCTCTCTGAGCAACATCCCCCTTGGGAGAAGCCACCTTTTCCAACAGATTTGACTTAAAGCCTCCAAGATGCCCAACTTCAATTAGCTTTTCATTGAAAAGCCAGATTCTTCACAGGGTGGGGACAGCCTGACCAAAGTCATGGCCACAGGACTTCAGGAATGTCACGGACAACACAAAACATCCAAGCCAGATGCTCTTACTCTTATTTCTCCATTTGCAGCCTGCCAGATTTTCATGGTCCCATCTGTGCTAGTAGACACACCCAGTCCTCCACCACTGGAAATATCAAGGCAGGTAATCTGCAGGAAGGTAAAAGCACCAAGAATTAGTTTCATATAATTCTGCATATAAATTTTTCTGCTCAAGAGCCTAATTCTGTACAGGGGGAGACCTGCCAAGTGCATTCTCTGCCTGTGGCTCTGCAAGGCAAGGAGAAAAAGGAGTGCTGAGGCAGAAGCCTGCATAGGCAGAAGTTGTATTCCAGATTTATCCCAGGTGGAAGAGAAATCTGGACTTTTCTAACAGGTCCTGTAAACAGATGAGAAAAAGGCAAAGAGCTCAGGATAACTGGCCTGACTCACAAGCCCACGAGACATGGTTTGAGATATTTATGAAGCCAAATTCACAGCCTAAATTTGCCGAAACATTGAACCAAAACTAGTTCTTTATACAAACTTGGGGCTCCTCAGAAGGACCCTGAGGGGCTGGAGCATGTCCAGGGAAGGGAACAGAGCTGGGGAAGGGACTGGAGCCCCAGGAGCAGCTGAGGGAGCTGGGAAAGGGGCTCAGCCTGGAGCAAAGGAGGCTCAGGGGGGCCCTTCTGGCTCTGCACAACTCGCTGACAGGAGGGGGCAGCCGGGGGGGTCGGGCTCTGCTCCCAGGGAACAGGGACAAGAAGAGAGAGAACAGCCTCAGGCTGCGCCAGGTTGGGTATCAGGAGGAATTTCCTCATGGAAAGGGGTGTTAAACACTAGAAGGGGCTGCCCAGGGAGATTTGGAGTCCCCATCCCTGGAGGTGTCCAAGGAATTCCTGGACGTGGCACTCAGAGCTCTGGGCTTGTGACAAGGTGGGGATCAGGCACAAGCTGGACTCGATGGTCTCAGAGGTCTTTTCCAACATTAAGAATTCTGTGATTCTCTGAGCTGCATTTGCATTGCTTTTTTTTTTTTTTTTAATTGCATTTGCAGGCTGTGGATGGGCAGAAAAACTCTACAGTGGTAAAATCGATGGAGAGGAATAAGAAATGCAGGTCCGCGAGAAAGCCGGACCTGTCCCGGCTCCGGCCAGGACAGGGTTAAGTTTTCCAGCAGCAGGATGGGCAGGACCAGGAGCCGGATGTTCCCCGATCCCACCTCTCCATGCGCCGGCTTTCCTTCTTTCCGGTCGGGTCCTCGTGGTCGCTCCTTGCCCCTTTGCTGATCCCAGTGAGTTGTTCTCGCCTCCGGCTCCCCTGTCGAGCCTCCCGCGTGTCTGGCAAACGCTCACTTCGGGAATACCATTCCCAAACCATCGCAGCCGAATCCCGCGCCCATCGAGCGGCACCAAGGGTCGAGATCCCAACAGCTGAGTTGGAAGCAAATCTGAGCTGAGTGTGTGGCGTGTTAGGCACAGTCGCTGGTCACGATGTGGCTTAGCCTGCCCTTAGTGGAGTGGTACCTGTCCAAGTTTATAATTCCCTTTGTGTTCATGGTCACGTACTTTCGCAGTTTTGGGAGATGGTTAAAGATTTTTATGTTGTTGAATTATGTGGTCTCGACTTGTGACATGCTATACTACCTCCAGGAGACCATTAACAATCGTTCCCAGTCCGTGGAGGCAACAGGGGACGATTATTTTCACAAGCCTTTCACCACCTTTTACTCCGTCAAGCCTCTTATAGCAGCTCTCGAGGATTCTGAACTCCCTCTGAATACTAAGGAAAACATATTCTTGTTGCGCTGTCTGCTGTGTCTCTTCTCTCTGGTCTACATCTATGTCCTCTACAGAGTTGCAAAAGAGATTATCGGGAACACCTTTCAGAGATCGAACAATGATGAGTGGCATGGAAGGTGGGAGAAAATCGGCCAGGTTTTGAAGGAGTATTCGGCTCCAGTGGTGTGGAAGTTCACCCCTGAACAAATACAGGACCCTGCTAAAGTGGCAGAATATCTGAAAGAGAAACGCTGTGGTCATTCCAGGGAGGAGCAACTTACTGCACTGTGCTGGGCCCTGGCCACTCTTTATCAGACACTGCTGGATACCAGCCAGTCCCCTCAGGGGAAAGAGGAGGAGGAAAACAGACCAACATGCACCGTGGCCACTCAAACTGCAGCTGCACCGGAGGAACAACCGATGCTGGGAGCAGTTGCCCCTAAAGAGAGCACATCGAAGCCCCAATCAGTTTGCTTGGTGAGGGATGAAAAAGAAACAGAGTCCTCGGAGGAGGAGGAAAAGCCAAAGTTAAGCAGAGAATCCCGACGTAAGGTGCAAGAAATTCGAGAACGTTTCCAGCGCCCTCCGGATCGGTCCTTACTGCTCTGGCTGTATGACTGCTGGCGTTTAGGGGCCAATGTGGATGCATTCCTAGACAGTCACGAAGCCAAGCACCTGGGAACCCTGTCCTGGAACGCGGCCGTTGACAGGAGGATCGGGAGAAGGACAGGAGCTCTGAGCCTCTGGAGTCGACTCGTGTCCAGCGTGAGGGAAGTGTTCTCCGCGGACGAGCTGATAGGGCACCGGGACAGGTGGAGCACCAAGGCAGAAGGCGTTGAGTATCTGACAGAGTTAGGTATGGTGGACATGCTCTTTGGGGAACCATGGAACAATTCATACACGGAAGTGGACAATCCAGATGAAGTCTGCTGCAGCTGGTACACTTGGGATGTGTTTAACAAGAGTGCGTCACCGTTCTACGCCAAGGCACTGTCATCGTTTACGTGGCACAGCAGCCTAAAGGTGCAAAAATTACAGGCCTACGTCTGGGACTACACCCTGACACACGCCTCCCTGCTACGGGACAGCCTCTCCCGTGGGGAAACCCAGCGCAAGGAATGTGCAGCCTCCAGTGATAAGCCCCGCACAATATGCCACAAGAAGCATAAACTCGTGTGAGCTGGAGTGTGGGCATGAATTCCAGAGAGTGCATCAGGATGTGGCTCCAGGAGCATTCCAGCACCTGCCCCATCTGCCGTGACTATGCTGCCTTACCTACAGACATCCCTGAGCGTCCTGCTCGGAACAACTCAAAACGTTACAAAGCCAAGGCTTGAAAAAGATCAGCGTTTTAGAAGAGCTCCTAAAGAAAAGTGTTGAAGACACCGAGGTCTTAAAGAACGGACTGGACTGATTTCATAAGACTCAGAAGTAAAAGTGAAAAAATGGCAGCAGGAGAAAAAAAAAAACAAACAGAAGAATTTAAAAGTCCAAAAGAACACAGCTAAAAAGCCCCTGGATGCCAACAAGAGGAACTGGAAGACCACTGATGACAAGGAAAAGCAGTATAATGGACATAAATACATGTCTCGAGAAATTTAGGAGGGACAGCCTTTGGTGAAGGGAATGATTCCTGTGCTTTTGTGTGTATAGATATAGTTGGGTGGTGTGGGATCTGGGCACGAGTAGATGGGATAGAATGAGGGGTGGGGAATGTCCTGGTTCTGGCCAGGACAGGGTTAATTTTTACAGAAGCAGGGAGGCACATGGGATATTTGGGATATTCGATGGCATGAGTTCTGGGAGTTTTGGGTTCCTTGGGGTGAGCAATCCATTCCCTGTGCTGTACATTTTGTTAATTAATATTATTCCTGGGTTTTTTTTATTCCATTGCTGTTCTAGTAAATTGTTTTTATCTCAACCCCTGATCTTTGTCTTTTGTGCTTCCAATCTCCCTTTCCATCCCGCTGCAGGGGTGAGGGGGTGAGTGGCACATGGTCCAAGGTGTTTCAGTGGGAACACCATTCCTAAACCACAGGATCACAGTCCCATCTCTATTCCCACCCCTCACACACGGATCCACTCCAGGCTACCCCTCACTGGGAGGACACCACAGACAGGGATGTGAGAGTTGCCAGTTGCACCCAGAGACTCCCACCTCACAAGGCTACTCACACTTTTCTGATGAATCCTGCAAAATGTTGTGTATGGAGCCAGGAACTTTGTGGACACGTTTTCGTGAGGACAAGAAATGAGGATGCTTTTCTAGAGGAGGAAACGGGAAAAAAGGAATCAGAAGCGCTGTGAGTCCTGAAACAGAGGTGACAGCTCAGGCTGTCAGAGCGGCCGTGCTTTGTGCACCGGGGTGGTCACCAACCCCTCTCCCCCCAGCCCTGGCACCTTGGTGACTTCCCCGACCACGAATCCCTCGGAGGCCACGATGTCTGGGACGCCGTCAGAGCTGAGCCCGCGCCGGGTGACGCTGCCGTACAGGGTGGGCTTCCCTGGGGGACAGAGCCGCCAGCTGCAGCACCCTCACAGCCCAGAGCCCCTCAGCCCACCGGGACCCCAAAAGTCCCCAGCCCCTCCCAACTCACAGGGACCCCAACCACCCCCACCTCCTCCTTACCCACAAAGAACTCAAGCACCCCCATCCCCTCCCAACCCACAGGGCCCCCAAATGACCCCACCCCCTTTAAAACTAAAGAAACCCCCAACCACCCGCACCGCCGTTTAAACCACAGGGCACCCCAGCAGCCCCGTTNAACCCTCCCGAGCCTCCCCAGTCCCCTCTCGTCCCCACGGCTCCCCCTGAGGCCTCTTCAGGCCACTCACCGGGGCTGCGGCAGCTCAGCCAGGCCTCGCCCTCGTCCCTGCTGCAGAGAGAAGAAGCGGCCGTGAGCGGGGCGGGGACAGGGACAAGGACAGGGACAGGGACAAAGAAAGCGACCGTTCCCACCTCAACGCCCGGCTCCAGTCGCTCTGGATCCGCAGCGTCGCCGCCATCTTTACCGGGGTAACCGTACCCAGTTCCGCCTCCCTACTTCCCGTCGGCCACAGCGCGAGCGGAAACAGGGGGAGGAACTCGCCAATCAACGGACGCCGCTGCGGTCACGCCCCCTCCCGGAAGCGCCGCTCCGGGCTCCCGCCTTAAAGGGACCGCGCTGCGCTGGTACGGGGGCTGTGGGCATCCATGGGTGGGGATCGCGGAGGGTGCTGGGCATCCATGGGGGAATGGGGAACCTCGGGAGGTGAAGGGTGGCGGGATGGGTAGCTGAGCCCCTGCCGGGGGTGCCCCCCGCAGGACACCACCCCCTCCCTCGTCGCCAGCTGTCCTATGGCGAAGCCCGGGCACGCCTGGAGCCGCGCGGCGGCGGAGCGGGACGATGCCGAGGAGGGCGAGGATCTCCTGGATGCCATGATCGCGCGGACCGGCTGCCTGGAGCAGCACCGGCAGCTGCAGGAGTGCATGGCGGAGCGGCAGGACTGGCGGCACTGCCAGGAGCAGCTCCGCGCCTTCGGAGCCTGCATGGCCCGGCGGCAGCGGGAGCGCGGAGCCAGCCCTGCCCAGCCCGCGGACTGACACCGCCCGGACAGACCCCTTCTCGGTGTTATTTTCATCCAGCTGCTGGGAAATCCGTGTGGAATTGTTGGGAAATTAAATCTGTGATTTGTCGTCCCTCGGCTTCATCTGTGCCAGGGAGATAACTGGAAGGTGGAGGGGGTGGTTTGGCGGATACAATGTCAAGCTGTGCCTCGGTTGGTTCAGGCTGGACATCAGGAGGAATTTCTTCATGGAAGCGGTTATTAAACATTGGAAGGGGCTGCCCAGGGAGGTTTGGAGTCCCCATCCCTGGAGGTGTCCAAGGAAGGCCTGCATGGGGCACTCAGTGCTCTGGGCTTGTGACAAGGTGGGCATCAGGCACAGCTTGGACTCGATTTTCCCAGAGGTCTTTTCCAACCAAAATGATCCCGTGGTTGTGCATTTCCAGCCCAAAATGTCCCGGTCTGGGAGTATTCACAGCACCCAGGGTGGGTCTTGGCTCCAGAACAGCCCTGCTGTGGATTTTTACTCCCTGTCCTTCTCTGTGCCATCCCAAGGCTTTTCCCAGCAGAGATAACCTCATGTCCCACAGGATGGGATTTTTAGGGAGGGGATTTATCTCCTGGGAAGCCACAGGAAAATTCAGGATGGAAGAAGAAGGGACTCTCATCTGACCACTACTTGCTGGCAAATAAGCCAAGAGAAAGAAAATAAAATTGCTTTTTTGGAGGCTGGAAAGGGAGGAGCACCCATGGCTTTTTCCAGAGGGAAGGTTCCAGGCTATTTCCCAGGGATGTGGGTGCTGGGAATGCCGAGGGGCTGGGTTCCAGCACTGCTGGCCAAAAATCACAACAAGCATGGAAGCACAAGCAACACCTGGACAGCCCCAGTTTTGGGGAGAGTAAATGAATGAGTTATTTTCCCTCTTTTTCACAAGCTGGTTCTTAGAAAGGGGGAGAAAAAGCCTCCAAACAAACCAGTTTCTGGAACAGTTTCTCTTGGCATCCATCAAATTTGGTTATAACAATTCCTGGTTTGTTGCAGCACGGCATTACTCACAGAGATTTCTGAAATTCCCATCTATCAAAAGCAAACAGGCAGGAATTAAAAAGAAAAAAGAGCTGAAGGAAAGCAAGCCCACGTTCCATTGTGGCACCTTCGCTCCCAGTTCAAACCAGTCAGATATAAACATATTATTTATTTTTACTGGGACAAGCTGGTTGCCAGCAGTGGGAATCCCTTCCAATTCACGGAGTTATCAGTGTGGTACTCATGGAAGCATCCTCTGGAGGCTGGAACAGCTCATGGATGGCACATTGCTCCTCACCTCAGGACATCTGGGCCAGCAGCTCTTCCAGCTCTGGTCGAGACTTCAAGCGGCTCTTGAAATCGGCTTCCGTGTGCTGTGGAGGGAGGGAAAATCACCACAAATCAGGATCACACAAACCTTTCCCAAAGAGAACCACCTGAGAGTGGCAAACCTAAAGGCTTAAATACCCAGGGAGTGGAAAGCCCCAGTGGGAAGTCACTCAGTGCTGGACTGAGCTTCCAACAGAAAGCAAGCTGAATGTTCCTCCTGGAGCAAATTCCACCAAAACAGGGCACAGCATTTGGGATTCAGCCCCAGCTTTGCTATCAGCTGCTCCATGATGTCCCTGGAGATGTCCAGGTAAGAGCTGGAAAAGCACTGCTGAAGTGAAACATTCCCTTAGGGCTCAGTGGGAATCTATGGCAGCAAAGGAAAGGAACCTGCAACCTGCCCTTGCCTATGGATCTATGGGAGGGGCTGGGAAGGCACTTCCTGTGGCACTTACCAGAGGAGGCTAAATGGGAAATGAAACAGAATTGGAAGCAACGGATTTTCATGGATCAGGGAGGGCCTGGCTCTTGGAGATCCCGGGTATCCCTGTCTAGGGCAGACAGTAGGCTCAGGAGCAGGGCTGTGCTCTCAAAGCAAATTCATGGCAAGGATCATCTCTGCTTCCTGAAGGGAAAGGCACTGGGGAGTGTCACCATACCTGTTTCACCAACAGATGGACCCCCTCAGGCTGGCTGCTCTGGATGACTTCCAGCAGGATGGGAGCAAACGTCGAACTCAAACCACGGATCTGGAAGGGAAAATGACAGAGCTGCAGCAGAACAATCCCAGGATAGTCTGGGTTGGAAGGGACCTGAAAGATCATCCAGTGCCACCCCCTCCTGTGGGCAGGGACACCTTCCACTGTCCCAGGCTGCTCCAAGCCCTGTCCAGCCTGGCCTTGGACACTGCCAGGGATCCAGGGGCAGACACGGCTTCTCTGGGCACCCTGTGCCAGGGCCTCCCCACCCTCCCAGGGAACAATTCCTGCCCAGTATCCCATCTATCCCTGCGATCACCCATCCCTAAACATGATTCTTCTATCCCTCCTATCAATTCTTCTGCAGAAAATAGATAATAAATCTTCTGCCTGAAATGTAGAGCCAGGAAACCCTCCTGGGCTTCTAGCTGAGGAGCACAACTCAGCAGAAAATGTAATTAGACATTTTGCTTCCATTTATGCCCAGATGATGCCTTTCATCTGTTAAATGTTTGAGGGGTTTGGGAAGTGCTGCAGGAGATGCCCAGCACTGTCAGCAAATCCCAGCTCCTACCTGGACGATCCTCTGGTGGGTGGTGAGCACTGCATCCAGCTGCATTTTGGATCCCTTCTCTTCCAGAAACAGCACCTCGTTGGTTTTGGTGGGCATGGCATAGCTGCAGGAGCCAGAGGGCAGTGCTTAGGACAGGCAGGATATCTGCACTACTTTACAGGGATGAATCAACCTCCACAGCAGAGAATGGGAAAGGAGATTAACTTTTCATGGGAAATTAATTATGCAAAGGACGTATCTTGCGAATCAGGCGCTGGCAGAGGCCAGGTGTTTTGCTGGAAGGAGATAAGGGAGAAGCTCTGCAGCACTGCTGCCAGCAAAAACCTGAATTAGCTCCAAACACCGGAGAACTTTTCACTTCTTCGTAGTTCACGGAAAGCAACAGCTCTGACTTATTTTGTCTTTTGGGACAGAGCTAAAAACTGCTGCTGCAATGCACCACTCAAACGACATTGTTTACACCTCAGATTTAATAGGAATGTGACTGGGAGTGGATCAGACTCAGCTCCATACTTGGAGACCTCAGCCTCCTCATCCCCATTCCCACAGCTCCATCCTACTGGTCACCTTTTCCCCTCAATTTCCAATCTGAAGGACAAATCATCTTTCTCTACACACTGAACCACATCCAGCCTCAGAGGGTACAAGTGAAAAATACACATTTTAGAGAATCACCACTGGTTTTGTTCCCTGATGGCAGCTCGGTGCTTTTCTCAGTGCCTGCAGCTCCCTGGGAGCACCTCAGGCACCAAGCCTGAGGCACCAAAACCAGTGGGATACACCTGTTTGGGAGAACTAGGGTGCTCCTGAAGCATCCCCTCCTCCTAAACTAAAGTCGCAGGAAGCTCACCCGGCACCTTCAGGGCTTTCCCAAGCTCATTCCAGTTTGGATAAGCAGGGTGACAAGCAGAGCCTGGATCACACACCGTGAAGGAAAACCAGCAGCAAATGTCAGCAATTCCCAGACTCTGCACCCTCAGGCTTCAAGCCTTTTCCTCAGAGGAAGGAGCTGTAACAGCTATTTTTCTCTTGGAATCTGCTCAAGGCAGTGCCTGAAAAAACTCCATTTCAGCCTTCCCACTGGGAATAGAGCATCCAAAATTGTACAGCTACACAAAAAGAGAACACCGGGCAGGCAGGTGAGACATCTGGGAATCCCTCAGAGAGACTGGAGTGTGCCCTGATCTGCAGGGGGCCATAATCCAGAGGGACAGATTCCCTCATACCTCTCAATGACCCGGATGGAGAGCCGGTTGCAGAGTCTGTGGACGTACTGAGCAAAATGCTCCACCAGGCACAGATCGTAGGAAGTCATCTGGATGTTGACATCTCCATACTGGTACTCAGTGCCAGCACTGATCTCCTTCATTTGCACTTTTTCCTTTCTCCTCTTTGGGACCTGTTTTCCAAAATAAAATGAAACAGAAAATAGATCTGGTTTGAACATGCTGGGAATAAAAGTTCAGCTCTTGCATGGAGTCAGGGAGCAGTTTCTTCTAGAGGAAATAAAAGAGGAGTAGAAATAGTAGAAATAAACCTGGTTTTTATTTCAGCTCCTGCCTAAAAGGCAGCTGGCTTGCTGTTGTTTCCTCCTTCCACACAAGCGGATGTCTTTCCAAATCTCAGGGAATGTGAAAAGGCTACATGCAAGTAAGACCTGCTAACAATATTCTGGAATAGTTTAGGTGTTAAACTCAGCGTCAGGAAGAGATTACTCCCTTCCAAAGCTACTCATGAACTTCCACAGGAATGTACTGGACAAGATGAAGCATTTCTGCAGCATGGTGAGTGGGTACTTCATGGAACCATGGAACATTTTAGATTGGGAGGAACCTTAAATCTCATGCCATTCCAACCCCCTGCCATGGGCAGGGACATCTTCCACTATCCCAGGTTTCTTGAAACCCCATCCAGCCTGGCCTTCTGGGATGGGGCATCCATATGCTTCAGGATGACCTTGGGAAGGCAAGCAAAGAAGGGAAGTCCTTCTGCCTACCTCCTTTGGGAGCAGGTATTTGAACTTCCCAATTCCATGCGTGGGTCGGGATCTGTAGGATCTGTGGCAGCCCAGGAGTGCATCACCTTGAAGGGAAAGCAGAGAAAACGTGTTTCCAGCCGCAAACAAACACCTACAGGTGCTTTGAGAACCCCAAACCCACACTGATGTCACGTAACACCATGGTTGGTGCCACTTTCTTAGCCAAGAACAGGGCAGAAAGAAAATGTTAGAAAAAAAACAAATGAAAGTGGAAGAGCACCTACTCAAGTTATTTAACCAGTCCAAAACTGGCTAAAAACGCCCAAAACGAAACACAAATGCTCCAATGTTTAAGATTTATTTGAGGAATGTGAATTTTTGCCTCAAAACTGGACTGACAACAGGCCTTACCTGCAGCACACAGACGATTTTCTCTGGGTGTTGCTGCTCTGTACGAAACAAGAAAATGATTTAAAAATCCGTAGGAAACAAGATAATAATTAACAACTCTGATTTCCCTCATCTATAGAAAAATATGTGGCCAATGTCCTTTTGCAGAGGCTCTTGCAAAGGCACAGCCTGATCCCATCAGCACAAAGACTTTCTCTTCTTCCCATCCCACAGCCCTTTCAGCTCCCAGCTCACTGTCTTACCTCCACTATTAGAAGATTTGGGGGGGGGGGAAAAAAAAGGAAATCTTTTTGTCATGGATGTTTTCTCACCTGCTGAGGGCAAACAGCTGCCTGAGCAACGCTCCATTCTCCGAGCACAGCACCTGCAATGGTTAAAACACAAGAGGGTGGCAGATCCTCTGGGAATTTTCAGCAACGCCTCCAGGTTACTACACCTCTAGGACAGGACCCGAGGGAACGGCTGGAGCTGTGTCAGGAGAGCTTTAGGTTGGATTTAGGAAAAGGTTCTTCCCCCTACGGGTGGTGGGGCACTGACCAGGCTCCCCGGGGAATGGGCACAGTCCCAAGGTTGCCAGGATTTCAAATATTAAATACTCCTCCTGAGTGTTTGGACACCGCTGCCAGGGACATGGCTGGATAGTCTAGGAACAACCCTCGTGCTTGTCCAACCTCCACACGGATGGAGGGACACAGCTCAGGGCCGGATCAGGGCCTTCAGCAGCGGGGCTGGGGCTATCTCAGTTGTCCCAAGGACCAAGGCTCCGTTCCTGTTACTCCCCTTCACCGTGTCCCCCCGTTCTTCCCCGTTCCCGGTGGCCACCCCCGGTACCTTCGGCACCGCCGCCATCATCCGGAGCCGCGGTCCGCCGCTCAAACCGTTCCCCCACTGTGCCTCGGTACGCCACCTCTCGGCTCCCCCCCCCGTCCCGCGCCTCCCTCCCCGAGTTCCTCCCACCGGTGCCTCCCGGGAGCTCCAATTTTCGGACAGCCCCGCGTCCCGTCCACCGATTACTCCCGCAGGCAACAACTTTTGGTCAACCCGCGGTACTGGCGGGGCGCCGGTGTCCTGAAGGAGGCGGGCGGTAATGGCGGACACCGCGTTCCTGCCTCCCCACACGCAGCGGGCAGCGCCGCCGCGCGGCCGCGGCTGCCCAGCGCCCCCGGCCTTGCGCCAATCACCGCGCGTCCTGCCGACAACGCCTCGGCCCCACCCCCCACCCCGTTCTCGCACTCTGATTGGTCGGCAGCCACGTCCATCACGGCGCGGCGGCCATGTTGAGTGCGGCACGGCTACGTGGCGCTGCTGAGGGCGGTGTCCGTCCCCTTGAGTGTGGCGTCGCGGCGACCATTAACTCAGGCCTTTAGCGGCACTTCTTAAAAAAATAATAATTTAGAATCGCTAAATCCTAAGTGTAGGAAGGTTGGGTTGGCGAGGAGCTCCTCCCTGTTTCCCCAGTGGGAGAGGAGGTGAGCAGCGGGTCTGTGTGGGAAGAGATGGGCCTGTGGGCTTGGGCCCCCCGGGCCGGACAGTGTGGAGTTCGCTCAGGAAAACCCATCCCGTGTCAAACTGCCTCTTCCACATAAACGTGCATTTCCCACAGGCTTTTTTGCCTCCTCCTGGCCCCCTCCTCTCCAGTCTGGCTCCAGTTTCCCTCTTCTCCCATGGCGGATGCTAACTCCGGAGCCCACACCCCTGAGCCCCGTTCTGGGAGCTGTTCCCTGCCTGGGAGCTGGATTTTGGGCCAGGATTTCCCGCTCTGCTGACTGATGACAGCTCCAATTGTTCTCCAATTGCTGGAGCTGTCAGAGCTCCTGATGGACTTTCTCCCTCCAGTTCATCCACGTGGCAGGTTAATTTCCTGCTCCGTCACCCAGCCCTGTCCTGTATTTCTGAATGCCCAAAGCTCCCGACACACATCCAACACCCTTTTGATGTTCATCCCCTCTGCGCTGGTGCACCGAGGGGACAGAAGAAATGTCACAGGACAAGGTTTGTGTGTCCCCACCTGCCCGGCACCTGGACGGAGCAGAGGGGATCCATGGCACCTTTGCTCTCTGCTCCACAATGCAAGGACACGTGTTCTGTGTTCCCAGCTCCCAGCTGTGTTTTCCTGGTGCTCCCGCGATGTGACAGAACTGCCCACGTGGATGTTGTCCTGCCCTTTGATCCCACCTGGTGAGCCCCGGGCAGGGCCAGCCTGGGAATGCTGCTTGACTAAGGAGCACTTCGGGAGTCTGAGCTGAGTTAAGGACGGCACTCCCATTCCAGGAAACCTGGGCTTCTCCTCCCATGGCCTTTGAAGCCCTAGATAAAATTGAGGAGGGGCTGCTGTGCCTGGAGGGGACTGGCTGGTCCTGTGTTTGTAGGGGAAGCTGTGATGAGCACCACGATTAAGAGCAGGTCGAGCATGACTCCTGATTCCCTGCCCTCCAATGCTGTATGCCCATGGAGTGGGACTGCACCCCTTAATTCCTTCTGCCCCCCCCCGGGGACTCACCTTTCTTGCACCCACAAAACACGGCTGAGCAGAGAGCGTTGCCCCAGGCTGAGTTTGGGGTACAGCAGAAACAGATTTCAGGGATTCCCCTCCCAATGAGTTGTTCTCTGTGTGTCCATGAGAAACGAGCCCATCTCTCCACCAAGGAATGCCTCTGACATCTGTCATAGAGGGATACATTTTAAGGCCAAAAGGGACTGTTAAATCACGGAATTCAGGCTCCTGTGTGTCGCAGTCAATAGGTTTCCAGTGACTTACGGCTTTATGGAAGCAGATTGCTCCTCTCTCCGTGAAAGCATCCTTCTCACAAAGGCTCCTGCTCCCGATTTTCCCTGGATACAAAGATAGTGCTGCTCTTGGCAGCTTGTTCTGGTGGCTGAGCACCCTCTCTCTTAGGACACAGCCCTTATTTCCAACAGGACTATGCCTTTCTTTGCCTTTTGCATCATTTCACAGCCAGGGAGCCGAATCCCTGTTGCAGGAGCGCAACTTCCAAACATTTTTGTGACATTTAGATGGAGAAGTTGAGGTGACTCGATAACTTCCTTTTTCTGTACCACACTAAAAAATCTCCAGGAAGCTTTTCCTCCTTTTTAAGGCTTCCCAGGCCTTGCCTCCACTTCTTATCAGACTCATCCAATGATGAAAACAATCAAGAAGTATTCAAATAGACCTCAGAAGAAAACCTCTCTTTTGTGTGTCTCCTCTGCCTTCAGCTGTTGTTTTCCCTGGGACTGGCGGCAAAGATCCTGGAATGCACCCTGACACATAAACAAGGACAATATCTGTATTTAATATTTGAAAACATGTCAGGCCAGTCTCTGCCAGTCTGGATTCCCTTTCTCCGTGGTGCAGGAGAGCAGCCACACAACCAGTGTGGAAGCACTTCCAGATGCCGGGTGCGGAGCTGGATGGGAGATTCCGCTCAGATCTCTTAAAATTTGCTTAAATGTAATCAATCACCTGATTAAAGACACATTTTCCTCTTTTAGTTCACTGGCACTTCAAGGCCTGGGTGATACAAAATCAACCCTTGGTGAAGCAGTTAATCACATCGAGGGAGAATAAATGAAACGATCAAAAATAGAAAGGCTTTCAAAACTAAATATGCAGCAGATGCCACTTCCCTGACTGTCAGAGCAGAGATGTTCTGGAACAATCTCCCAGCCAAGGTTTAAACAGGAGGGGCCAGGACGCACCTGGGAACCTCCTAAACCACTGAGCTTTGAGGGCAGAGTGGGGAAAACAGGGGATAAAAATAGTGAAAGGGAAAGCAAAAGGTGGAGGGCCCTCGGCCGCTGTCAAAGGATGACAGTGGGGATCACAGACCTTCCTGGGAAACATCACCCTGCTGTGAGGGATCTTCTCCCCAGAGATGCTCCTCTGGAAGGAATACCTGTACCAGTTTAGGATTAAGCCTTTGGTTTTAAGGACTTTGCCGGTTTCACGCCCATGTGGGCTGGGTACATCTTGCAGTCCTTACACTGATGCTGGGGATGGCGAGGCCCTGGCACAGGATGCCCAGGGAAGCTGTGGCTGCTCCTGGATCCCTGGCAGTGCCCAACGCCGGCTGGACGGGGCTTGGAGCACCCCGTTCCAGTGGAAGGTGTCCCTGCCCATGGCAGGGGGTGGAACTGGCTGATTCTCCTCGTCCCTCCCAACCCAAACCATTCCCGGTCCGTAGGAGAGGGAAGCGCGCAGAGCGCCTGCGCGGGGCGGGCGGAGCGCCGGCTCCGGGAGCGCGGGGGGGGCAAAGCGGCGGCACGGACACCGGCACCGACACCGGCACCTCACCGGGGCTGGCAGCCTTCGCCGGGGACGACGAGGACGAGGAGAAGCAGGAGGAGGCGGAAGGAAGCGGTCGCGGGTGCCGCCGCGGGCAGCGGAGCGAGCGCGGGGCGGCGGCGGCGGCTCCTCCATCATGTCGTCGGGCGGGGACTTCGGGAACCCGCTGCGGAAATTCAAGCTGGTGNCTCCCAACCCAAACCATTCCCGGTCCGTAGGAGAGGGAAGCGCGCAGAGCGCCTGCGCGGGGCGGGCGGAGCGCCGGCTCCGGGAGCGCGGGGGGGGCAAAGCGGCGGCACGGACACCGGCACCGACACCGGCACCTCACCGGGGCTGGCAGCCTTCGCCGGGGACGACGAGGACGAGGAGAAGCAGGAGGAGGCGGAAGGAAGCGGTCGCGGGTGCCGCCGCGGGCAGCGGAGCGAGCGCGGGGCGGCGGCGGCGGCTCCTCCATCATGTCGTCGGGCGGGGACTTCGGGAACCCGCTGCGGAAATTCAAGCTGGTGTTCCTGGGCGAGCAGAGCGGTGAGTCCCCGCCCGGCTCGGGCCGGCAGCGGGGCGGGACCCCCACCCCGGCACCCGCCTGCCCTCCCGGGGGCACGAAGGGACCCCCTCCTCATCCTGCCCGACGTCCTCATTGAGGGTCCCGGACACCCACCCATCCTCATGGGGTCTGGTGTGATCCCCCTCCTCATTCTCCCCGACACCCACCCTCCCTTGTGAGAGTCCCTGACACCCACCCACTCTCATGTGGGTCCGAGGAGATCCCCCTCCTAACCCTTCCCGACACCCGCCCTCCCTTATGAGAGTCCCTGACACCCACCCACTCTCATGTGGGTCCGAGGAGATCCCCCTCCTAACCCTTCCCGACACCCGCCCTCCCTTATGAGAGTCCCTGACACCCACCCACTCTCGTGGGGTTGCGCGGGGTTCAGCTCTGGTTTAACCCCCCCTCCATCCACTAAAGCCCATCTCCAGAAACAGTTGCTGATTCATTCGATCNGTGGGGTCTGGTGTGATCCCCCTCCTCATTCTCCCCGACACCCACCCTCCCTTGTGAGAGTCCCTGACACCCACCCACTCTCATGTGGGTCCGAGGAGATCCCCCTCCTAACCCTTCCCGACACCCGCCCTCCCTTATGAGAGTCCCTGACACCCACCCACTCTCGTGGGGTTGCGCGGGGTTCAGCTCTGGTTTAACCCCCCCTCCATCCACTAAAGCCCATCTCCAGAAACAGTTGCTGATTCATTCGATCCCAGCTCCTTTGGTTTTGGGGGGGCAGGAGTCTCAATCCGCAGTGTTTTCAGTGTAAATACAGCGTTTTTCCATAATGGAGTTATGTCTTGGCAGAGCGACGCTTTGAATATTTAATTCAGTCAAGGAGGTTTTCTTGCCTGTCTTTGGAATGAAAAAAACCACCAACCTAAACAATGTCTCCTCCTTCCTCAGCGGAAGGCCTCTGTCTCCTATACTGCATTCCAAATCTTTCTCTTGGAAGAGTTTTCTTAAAAAAAAAAAAAAAAAAAAAAGAAAAGCTCCTTTATGAGATGCTTTGTGTAATCCTGGGTAGATACTGAGCGATCTTTGACATAATGAATAGGTGCAAAAAATTTTCTGTCTCAGGGCGGGGTATTTGCTCCCTGAGCCACCTTTGGTCCCTGTGGTAGATGATGAAACAGTAGTTGTTGTTTCTCTTTTTTTGGCCAAATTACTTGTGTCTTGGTGTTTCCTCACTCAGATGTGGATGAGCTGCTGCTGAAATTATTTACCTATACGTTGGCAATTTCCTTTAGTCTGTTCCTTTAATCATTCTGTTTTTGTGTTTTTGGGGTTGAAACAGCTCTTCTCATATCAGGGATTTGGGGAGCATGAGTTCAACTTGATTATTTATTATTTTTTGGGTAAGTCACCTGATCTGCTTGGTGAGGTGCTATTTGGCCAGCCATTTTATGAGAATTTTGGTTGAGGGTCATGTGTAGAAAATCCTGGGCGTTTTATTGGTTTTTTTGTTGGGCTGTTTTTTTCCCAGGTATTTGATAACAGGAATCTTAAGCGTTAGCAATGCATTTGCAATACCCTTGGCTTGTTTACCTGTATTTCTGAGCTTCGATATTATGAAGCTTTTCAAATGCCTCCACGGAAGGTTGTGGCACCTGGTGCAGATCTTAAATCTCAGCAGCTCTTGCTTTACACGTGGATTTCTTGTCTCTTCTAGCAGACATAACGTCAGATATCTGCTTCCTCTAGGAATTTTTTTCCCCCTCTCAGCTAATCATCTGTTTTTATGCTGGAAGGTTTTAAATAATTCCCAGTCATAGCACCAAACCTAGGGAGGAGAGGAGGGATTCTGTGGGTACAGCCCAGCGAAATCCGCCTGTCTGAATATTCCCAGCCCTGCAACTGCTGCCTCGGCTGGGGCTTGGGGATGGGTGGGAGCTGATTTGAATCCAGGGCCGGGCTGGCAGCTGCAGGGTGGGCTCTGGCCCTGCCTTTGTCTGGGATGCTGGGCGATGACTCCGTGCCGGCTCCATGTCCGCACATCCCGCCGGTGCTGCAGCATGGGCATGCTCCAACACGGCGCTCTGATGAGTCTGCCTCTCATGGAGACACGTCCCTTCCTGAATTGAAGCTCTTCAGATATCTCTGTCATGATGTCATTCCCTGTAATTTTTTATTTTTTTACTGCCCGAAGGATGCAGAGCTCCCATTACGAATGGCTCCTGGAAGAATAAACGCCCTCATAATGTTTGGAGAAAACTGCGGAAGAATCTGGTGTTTCAGAAAGGGGGCTGGAGTGGGCTCTGCTCACACCTTGTTCTTTGTCTGCAAGGTTAAGGGAGATGCAGAAATAAAAGTTTTTAGGATAGCAGCTTTCATAACCCAGGAGATCTTTGTACAACTGTTGCGCTGGATTGCTGCATTTGCTTCCTGTTTAGCTGCAAGGTTCTCTGCCCTGCTGGAAGGCCATAATTAAAGATATCTTCTTGCTGCTGGTGGGGAGGCTGAGTGCTCCGGGTTCATTTACATCCAGGGACTTGAAGATGAAATGGTACAAAGGGCTATGATGGCCATTAGCTGCCTCAGCATCCTGAGCTGCCTGATGGCAGACCTGTGCTGCCTGTACACAGCCTCGCCAATGAATGGGTGTCTTGTGGCTGAGGAAATCTAAACTGGAGTTCCTTACTGGGCAGGCTTTGCAGCCCTTCCATGGGGGATCGGGAAGCATCCCTGCGTGGTTTATTTCCCGTTGGAAAGGGGCTGCACAGTGGATGCAGTGTGTGGTTTCCTGTGCTCTCCTCAGCCATGTTGTGGGAGTTCAGCGTTCGCGTGGACTGCAGTGCCTCTGCCTCGTGTTGTTCATTGCCAGCTGCAGATGCTCTTTCCCATGCTGAGATGCTCACTTCCCTCGCTCCTCAATCCCCAAAATCTCCTTGTCTCTGGGGCTTGTGTCCCCCAGGCCCCTCCCAGGCCCAGCATGGGGACTTGCCGCATGTGCTGTGGGTGCATCACGAGCCTGCAACATCATCCGTGCCCAGCCAGGAAGATCTTCTCCTCTCCTGCCATCTCCATTTTTTTAAACTTGTACAGGGATACAGCGTTGGCTGGCTAACAAGAAGGCAACTTCACCAGCACTCTCCTTAATTGAATTACTTTTTTCAATGATTGAAGATTATAGAGTTTAGCAGTTTTAAATATGCTAATCTTTGCTGAAAAGGCAGGGAGAGCTCTGTGCAGAGGGATTAGATAGAGCTATTGTGTGTTGGGAAGTATGTTTCTTACTGCCTTTGATCTGGTTTTGTCAGGTGATTTTCATCAGTCCTAATACCTCAAGTTTAAGGAATTCTGATTTCTGGGTCACATCAGGGAGTGGACACATCACCTACATTGGGGTAGCTTGTGGTAAATATGATACACATTCAATTATTAATAACCTCTTTAGTTCTGCTTCGCGTAAGAACACCTCTACTCCTTAATAAATGGATTTTTTTTTTTTTTGATTGAGTGGGCAGAACTGAATGCTGGGGCACCGCAACAGAAATATTTGTTCGTCACGTGAGTTTCTACTGCAGCTTTCATTGGTGAGCAGGTCTGAAGGGCACCAACATGCACAGAAAGCAAAAGAACTCCCTGTTGTCTCTCTGTGCTGGCATTTCCGCATAAGATCTTGAAGGAAATTAGAACCAGTTGCATTTAGGGGGTTTTTTTTAATCAGAAGCTGAGATTTTTAATATTGAAAACCCACTGATAAGCGCAGCGTAATAACTTTTGGGTTAGAACTGTTTGGAAGGCACTAATGGGCTGTTGTGTTGCATAACGAGGTTGGTACAGGCACTGCTGAGCAGTGTGGTGTGTCTCATTGGATAACTGGGGAGCTGCAGGTGGGTAACATGAGGCTGCTGTGACACTGCTCACAGTAGGCAGGCAGGAACTCTCATCCCTGTGCTACCTAAAGCTCCCTCGTTTCTAAGGAATTCTCAGCTTTGCAAACCCCAGAGAGCTCTCACCTTGTTGCACTGGTGGTTTAAAAGCTTATCCCCTTCCCTCCTGTTAACTTCCTAATGGTGTGGTTTTCCTGTGGCCGGGCCTTCAGATATTTGGGGGTCTGTTTGGGCTGTATGAATTTTCCATGAGTTACTACATTTGGACTCCACATCTGGAGGTGGAATATCAGCAATGCACCCTGACAAAAGGGAAGTCAGGCAGGAACACCAGGAGGCCTGCATGGATCAACAAGGAACTGCTGGACAACCTCAAACCCAAAATGGAAGCCTGGGAGGAATGCACAGAAATTGTCTCAGCAGCCAGAGATCAGGTGAGGAAAGCTAAAGCCCTGACAGAATTAAATCTTTCCAGTCATCAAGGGCAACAAGAAAAACTTCTGTAGCCATAAAGGAAGACTGGGAAAAGTGTAGGGTTTCTCCGAAAGGAAACAGGAGATCTGGTTACCCCAAATCTGGAGAAGGCTGAGGTACTAAGTGGCTTTCTTTGCCTCAGGCTTCACCTGTGCTCTTCAGGGGTCAGTCATGGCAGCAGCACTGTTGGACATCTCTCTTGGTGACAGGTCCCTTCCCACCCAACCCATTCTGGGGTTCTTTCATTGTGCAACATGCTTGGTATCTGATCCTTCCTCGCTGTCCTAAAGACCTTGAACTCCACCATTTCTCTTCTCCATCTCTGAAAAATCCCTTCCTGCAGCAATGTGTGGAAGAAGCACAGAGAAAAAAAAGGCATCAGTGTTTTGTGGTGCCTGTTCTCACGGTGCCTTTTGATCCCTGTCTATTTGTGGAAGCCTCTGAAGGAGCAGTGTCTGTTCTTGAAAGGAGGAATAGCTGTGCCTTCCTGCACTCTGCTGTGCTTTTCTGCCTGCATCTCAGAAATAATCTGTGATTTGGAAGGAAATGATCATCCTTTCCCTTGATGTGACATAATGGATTTTCTGTCTGCAGCTCTTGGGGTGCTGGTGGTACCTGGCACTGGATCCAGGTTCTGCAAAGCTGATGTCTGGAGGCTTTTGCTGGAGCTGTGAGTGGGACTAATGGAGAAACAAAGGCAGGGAAGCCCATCTGGGGCCACCTTAGCAGACGATGTGGCATTTGGGAATTATCAGAGCCAACAGCCATTTTTCTCAGCTTCACTGATGGTTAAAAATCTGTCTTCTGTAATCAGTCTGTGAGGAAATAGCTGCCTTTTAGTTACCTGCTAATTTAGCCCAGATGTTTAAAGGCATTTGGTTGTTTTCGTGCATATGCAAGTACCTATTGTGTACACTAATGAATATAAAACCCCAAACCAACCAACGAAAACGAGCCAGCTAAACCCTCCAGTGCTTTGAAACACGGCTCAGAAAAAGCCACACTTGGCTGTCTTGACATGAACACCATCAGATTTTTCAAGTCAACCTCCAGAATTTACCTATGAGTCCTGTAAGAACACTAACCTTGTGATATGTGGATGTTTCTGCACAGGTGTGGAAATGCTGATGCATCTCTCCCGGTATGGAGCAGGGAAAAGACCTCCAAGATCATTGAGCCCAAGCCTTGGCTGATCAAGGACGTGATGATCTCGGAGGTCTTTCCCAACCTAGATGCTCCTGAGCTTCTATAAAAGCACTGTTTTGAAAAATAACAGATACCATCAAAATGGTGATGGGTTTGACACATTAATATATTTATGGAAGTAGTTTAAATGAAAAATGTGCGTCTTGGCAAACAAACAGCAGCCAAAATGTGGACTTGCAGTGAAAGGGGAATTTTTCAGGTCCCTTTGCTTGATTTATTTACTGAGCTCACACAAAGCTGAAAAGCTAAATGAGTTCTTTGTTTTCCCCTCAGCATAAACCTAACTCTTCTGGCTCTATTATAATGAAAGGGCCAGGGACAGTGAACAATTCCATCAATTATTTTATGTCAGATGTTTTCCTTTTATGTTCAAACCATGTTCTGGAATATTGGAGTGATATTAACTGGAAAAAATTACTTTTTTGTGTGATTCAGTACTATTTAACTTATCCAAATGAAGCCTAGTGCATCACAAAAAAAAGATAATCTGGGAAGCAAATATTGTGTGAAACTAAATGTAAATAAATTCAGTGTGAGCTCTGAGTTGTCAAGCCCCTTACTTGCTTCTGGCTGCCTCCTGTTGGGTCTGGCAAAAGGGACTTCAGCCTTCCAGTTGGGAAGGAAGTCCTCGTTCTGCTGTCCAGCACAATAGTGTGTTTAATTCATTTGACTTCTCAGGGCGAGAGTGTAACTTCCCTGTTCTTGTCCCTGTTTCGCCTGTCCTTGCTGCTGGAGCCCTGTGCCCCAGGAGGGGTCTGTGCTGCCAGGGTGCCAGGGCATGGCTTTCCCAGTCCCTTGGATGTGACAGCCCAGTGTGATCCTAACTGGGTTAGTGACAGTGTGCACATGGGAAGCTGAGGAACAAATCCTGGGATGTCTTGGAGTTTGACTTTTAAAGTATTTTTACGAAGCCAAACACAAAATCCTTGAGGTTCCTGGTAGTGTTTAGAACCATTTGAAGAGAGGATGTTCCCCAAAATCCCTTTCTTTCAAGGGCATTTTTGTCCCTGCTGTCACTTCTCCCTTCAGTCCTATTGCAGAGACCAGGGCTGGAAGTGCCACCCTCTGCTGCTCTGGAGTCTGCCTGGGAACTCCAGGAGCGAATCCTGCTGGACCTGGGCTTCTTCCACGCCTGCAGGTGCCTGGCTGAGCACAAGGCACATGCTGATGTCACCCATGGCAGCTGCTGCCATTTTAATGAGCAGTTTTTGGGGCTCACTTGCAAGAGTTCCCATGCCTTGAGCAGCTGCCAGTATCCCCTGGAGATGCCACCCAGCTATTCCGAGATTCGCAGGCTCGTAGTGTTCTCTCATCCAGACATGTGTAGGTGTTACCGACACACAGAATCAAGGCTTTGCTTTAAAGCAGATTTTCCTAGAATTGAAAGAGTTGGGAAGAAATGCCGGAGCAATACTGATGAGCAATATTTCATCTTCAGACATGGCCAGAACCAGGAAGGGGCAGCTAAACCTGCTAATGAGAAAATGTCTTAACTTTCTGTTGGTCTTTTCTGTGTCTGGAATTGTGACCCTTTAAACCTCCATGCTATTAACATTTGCACCACACAGACGAGTGCCATTTATCCTGCTAAGTGACTTTCCTTTAATGGTTCGCTTCTTCAGGAGCAATCAGCAATTGCTGCAGAAAAAAACCACCCCACTCCAGCATTTCTGTAATTAATGCAGAGGCCAGTTTATTCCATTCCCCTAAATGCTTCCTGCCGTGCTTCCTGCCCATGCCCCTCTCTAGGTTTGAGTTACAGCAAGATAATTTTCTTCATGTTCTTGAGATGTGCAACACAAAGGGAAGGGGGATTAAGGCTGGAATAGATGTGTGGCTAAAGGAGAGGGGCCCTTGGAGCATGCAGCCTCCGTGTAAAGGCTCCAAGCAGTGCCTGATGCAGGGCTGACAAGATCCCTGTCAGCGGGCTCTTTGCCAAGGTAGCTGCTGCTGGAGTTGGGAAGAGAAAATTCCTGTTATCAGGTTGGGACTTTGGCCCTGCAGAGGCTCTGGAGCTGCACAGGAGTGGGCAGACAGCACTGGGTTAATGTGAGGCCAGGGTGTTTCTCTGCAGCTTCCTTTTTTTTTTAATGGAGATGGTGCCTTTTCTGGGAGTAGAGAATACTCATTCCTGTCCTCCTCTGCTGGTGCAGAATTGGCTGTGAGACTCTTGGTGGCAGTGACAGGAGGATTTTTTTGAATGGCCTGATGGAAGGAAGGCTTAGGAGAGAAATCTGAGCTGTCTGGGCAATGGAAGCATCCAGTGGATGTCTCAGGTGTGGAGGAGATGGAGAACATTCTCTTTCCAAGGAGGTTCTGACTCCGTTTCGACTTTCCTCGGTAGTGGTAGGCAGGTGTTCATGCTGGAGCTTTGCTGCCTTCTTTGTCTTGCCTCTGGTACCTCATTATCGTTTTCCTCTTACTTGCTTCTTCTGGAGCAGCTTTTGGGTGTTTTGTCCTTGGCTCACTCAAAATGGCTCAGAAGTCACTTGCGTCCACATGAAAACCTGGATGGCTTTCCTCAAGCTGAGCTGGTGCAGCTGATTGGCATAAATGGGAGGTGAATCCTTCAGCAGAGCAGCTGCACACAGCTGGAGGAGGGGCCTGAAGAGAGTTGGTGTTTGGTGTATCATCATCATCACAAGGAAATCCTGATCTTTTTTTTTCCCCCTTTTTTCCCCTGACCTTGGAATGCTTTGCAAAGAGGTTTTCACAGGGTTGGTCTATCCCAGTCCCTCACTTTCAGACTCACTTACCAGTTCTTGTAATTTCTTCTCAGCTTTTCCAGCTGCCTCTTAAGATTAAATATTTATGTATTCAAATCATAATTATGTTCCTATTCTTTCTGTTCTTCCAGCTTCCCATTTTTCTTCCCTAGCTGAGTTATCTTTGGTCTTTTTTCACTGGACAGTCATCAGAGTGGCTTTTATCCACCACTATGCAATCGTGACCGTAATTCTCTTCCACTTCTAAAAAAAATTTTAGTTGCTCTTAAACCACAGTGTGACTTGGAGAAGAGGATGGGGTTTTTTTTCCCTGACACTGCATAAACAGTAGGCAGATCAAACACTTGTGTCCCATAAAATTGACCTCTTTATTTGGGTGCTGTAGTGCAACAGCAGGCTTGGAAAAAGCTTTTCCTATCTGGACTGATCAGCTGGTTTGGTGTTAAAATATTTCCCCTGTCTGGTGAAATGCACAGGGCTCATAGGTTGCCTCTGTTTCTGGGCTTGGTGGTCTCTGCACTGTCACAGTGAGTAATTTACAGTTAAAAATAAATTCCTTGGCCTTAGGAATTTTACATTTCCACTTAAAAATGCAAGAGAGATTTTAGGAAGCTCAAAAGGAACCTTGTGTTAATGACTATACACATTGCCTCCAGTAAATCCTGCCACCTGGAGAAAAATTTCCCTGGGGGATTGTATGGCTGATGTTTTGAATGGTTGTTTGGTCTGTGCGAGGCTGAGAGCGAGGCAGAGATCTGAGATCTGGCTTTACCTACCTGGTTCCAGATCCCAGAAAGTGCAAAGGCTTTTTAGCTTTGCCTTTTGGAAAGTGGAGGAGGGGAAGAAGTGTCCTACATGAGATGTTTCTAAGATGTCTCAAAACAGCTCCGTGCTTTTACCTGGATTTGGTGCTTCTCAGCCTGAGTAAAAAAACCTAAAAAACCTGAGTCCAGAGCCAGCCCTGTGGAGCACTTAAAGCTGGTTTTTAGGTAGGGCAGCCTGAAGACTCCAAAATATTTTCTATGTGCATTTATACAAGGAATTCCTCCAGTTAGAAACAAGTCTAGAGAGTAAATATTGCAATTAAGTAGGAACCTAACTAGTATATGCCTTTAATGTGAAGGAATTGTTCTTCTGGAAGATACTGCTGGAGGAGAATATTTATTTCAAGATAGTTGGAGTGTAGATAATGCTCCTCTAAAGAATTTTCTGCTTCAAACCCAGTTTCTCACA
The DNA here is from genome assembly GCA_013400735.1 of Pomatostomus ruficeps. Taxonomy (NCBI): domain Eukaryota; kingdom Metazoa; phylum Chordata; class Aves; order Passeriformes; family Timaliidae; genus Pomatostomus; species Pomatostomus ruficeps. Next base: position 44,402 of record VYZT01001285.1, on the reverse strand, counting down.
TAACCACTGTATTTTTTCTCCATAGTTGAACTCCACAATTCTCTCTGGAATATCGTTTCCTCTACAAAAGATCTGAATAAAACACCAAGAAAACGTGTTCCATTTGCTATTTGGAACTAAATTTCCACCTGTTAAAGACTAGCTATTTTTATTCTTAAAATTTTTGCAGATGAGTATCAAACCTTGGGTTTGCAACCCCTTCAGGCTCTGTGGCCTCTTCCCAAGGCATTTGTGAGGCACAGCTGGGAAGGAACAAGTTTATTGTCAGCTGGCTGAAACTCCATAGGGAGAGGTCAGTGTCTCAGGAAGATTTTAGTGGAAAAGAGGAAGATTTTGGAGGCGAAATTTCCCATTGAAAAGCTGGGAATTGTACTAGTTTGACATCCTTTGAGCCTGGAGTTGTTAATTTGCAGCCCAGGCAGTGGGCTATCCTGTGGGATAAAGGTGCTGGGGAAGCATTAGGCAAAATTTAACTGAGTTTAAGGATGGAGGGAAGGGGATGGTAATCCCCTGCATTTTTATAGGTCTCCTGAAACTTCTCTAATTCCTCGCTGGAAATGGCTGACTTAGCATTGCTTGTTGTGTTTTCAAGGACAAAATATCTTTGGGAAGAGAGCAGGAGCCTGTTCCAAGGGCTCCATTTGGCGAGTGATCCAGGGAAGCCGTGCCTGGATTCCCTCAGCTGGATGCTGGCATCTGCTGGTTTAGCTTGCATCGGGATAATGCTCTGTGCTCAGAGCAGGGAATGTTTCCCTTCAGAATTGTATCTATCCTCAGGTGGCTCCACTTTTATCCCTGCTGCCTCAGGAATGTAACTCTGAGAAATCCAAGAGACTATTTCCATATTAGATGATGCGTTACCATATCATTTGCAGTTTGTTTGACAAAAGTTACATTGGAAAAGGTTGTTCTGTTTGAGGATTTTAATGCCGGTTTCTCTCTAAACTGCCCGTGAATATGGTTTGTTACGGGAACAATTTCTGTGTTAAAGGTATTTAAACTAGAAATTCGTAATTATCTTGTAAATGTCTGCTTCTTCTTTCCAAAATGGTTTGGTAGCATTTAGTTTCTGACTTGAATTGAGAACTTAAAGTGGCTGTAACTCCGGAAATCAGCTGAACAGATCTCTTGTACTTCAGGTGACAGAGGAGCTCTTGGCTCCTTCCCCTTTTGCCCGTGTGGAATTTGCACTTCCCAGAACCACTCCTGGCAGAGCAGATCCACCCTTCCAACGTAATGTCTGTCCAGAGTGGCTTAATTACTTTTGCTCTCCATATGTAGCATTTTATGTCTTTCAAACCTTTTACAAGCAGATAATTAGGTATTTAAAAATAAAATACAGGGATGTAAAAATTGGATCTCATGAATGATTAATTACTGAAGGTCTCCTGGTGAGTTTTTGAGCAGTCCTGCACTGGTTTTTAATGGAATGTCAGAACGATAGAGCCTGGAAGCAGGAGATGCTTCAAAAAGTGGCTTCACCCCCATGGGCTTCAACTGCCATCATAGATAAAATGAATATTGAGCCACCCTTGCATGACAATAATAAAACTTCAGTATTGGGCTCTGAAACTTCATAGGTCAAACTTTGTGTGAGAAGTGAGTGGAATGGAATGGAATAGAATAGAAATGGAATAGGAATAGAATAGAATAGAATAGAATAGAATAGAATAGAATAGAATAGAATAGAATAGAATAGAATAGAATGGAATGATCTGGAGATGTCTCTAAAACCATTTACTTTGTCTTGTTGTGCTCAGAGCAAAGCTGTAATGACCTGGGACAAAGTCAAGTAGAGTTGTTCTGAAATTTCAACCCAAACACCACCATCCAACATTGATACTTTGGGCAAAAATTTGGTCACTAAGACAGTGTTTATCCGGAGTGGTGCTATGGGGTTTATTGTAGCAATAATGAGCAGGCTGTTTTGGGAAGGAGGAAATAGTAAATGTCACCTGACGCTTTGAACTCTTGGTTCTGGCTCAGCCGTTCCCACGTGGGGGACACTGGAATTGCAGGCAGGAGCCAGCTGTGCAGTGCCAGAGCCAGCTGTGCAGTGCCAGACTCTGCTGTGCTTTGCCTCAGCATCCGGGCGTCCTTTTGGAGCCTGAGTTCACTTTTAGTCACTGACTTGCGGGAACGGCTCAAGCTCCCTCCTCCGCTCGCTGTGCCTTGCTCCTAGGAAGTTTTGGGTAGAGACTGCGGTCACATGGACTTCTGTACTACTGAATCTTCCTTCTTCCTTAGCTCCATGGTCATCCAGACCTGGTCAGAAGACCCTGGGATGTGCTTTGCATTGTTTTGTAAAGTGCTGCTTTGTGTTACCAGTGGCTGAAGGTTCTGAGGCATTTTGTGAGCAGTAAAGATAAAGTCCTTTGGAGGATATTTGAAGCCTCATTGGAAGCTGTTTTAAAAAACTTAACTTTGTGAGACATGAAGGAAAGCAAAATCCTCAGGCTGTGGTGAAAAAATATCCTCGTGAGTCTGTAAATTTTGGAGGGTTTTTCGTTGCAGGCAAATAATGAGAGACTGCACAGAAGTCTTTGAAATGTAAAGGTGGCCTGTGAGTACCCTTTAGTTAATTAACGGAGCTTAATGTCCCTGAAAACGTGAGTGTGTCATCCACAGTTCCTGTTCTCTGGTGGGTTTTAAACTCATCTGCATGGAGGTGAAAGGCATCCTGGTGTGGATGTCCCTCACAGTCACTGTAGTGTAGATCTCGAGTATCTGCTCTGGTCCCTGTCCTGCGAAGGGCCAGGATTTCGGCCCAGGTGCTGTGACACAGGGTGGGACACAGCTGGATGCTCATTGTGTCTTCTGGGTTTTCCATGCTTTTGTGACACTTGTCCTGTGCCTGTTAGGAGTCAAAACTGGGACTTCTTCTTTCAGTGCTTTGTCTCATCCCTTACGGCTTGGGCAAAATTCTTGTGTCTCGCTCTTCTTTTGTTTCCCTTATCTGTGGAGTCACTCCAGTTCTTGATCTTCTGGTTACCTTATCTTGGGTTTATTCTTCCTTATTTGAGTGAAACCACATTTCCCACGCTGGGCAGCAACAGACAGGAGGGATTCCCTTGCACCTCCTGAGATTCCCTTACTCCTGAAATTCCCTTACTCCTCCTGAGATTCCCTTACACCTCCTGAGACTCCCTTACTCCTTCTGAGATTCCCTTCCTGCTCCTGCTGTTCCCTGGTGTTTCAGGTGTTCATGTTTCATTCACCCCACTGCAGCATTTTGGTTACAGCTCTTTACAGGATTCCAAGGCTCTTCCTCCAAGCCAGAACTCCTGCTTTGCTTGGCTATGGGAAGCTGAAGACAGTTTCTGGCTTCCACACCAATTTAACCTAAATTAAATTTAAAAACCCCACCCAGCATTCAGAAATGGACAGGACTTCACTTCTTCAGGCCTTAGTTTCCTTCAGCCATATTGGATCAGAATGTTTGCCCCCTCTGCACGGAACGATGGGAGATTCAGCCCTCTGAGCATGAGAGATGGCAGCTGTTCCCTCCAACAGAACCCTGGGAGTCTGGCTCCTCCCGTGCCATTGTGTCACTTCCCAGGGGCCTGTGTTATACTGGGGGAGGAGAGCTGGGATTGCCTGGAGGTCTTCCACTTGTGACACTCCTTTTAGCTCTGTTGCTTTTAGAAACCTTTCCGACTGTGAAAATAGCACTGGTTATGTTACAGGCTTGGCTTGGAATTCCTCTGCAGAAAACCAGGCAGGAGGTTTCATCTCTAGAACATAAGGCCTGGATTTTAAAATGGAATTTTTATAGCTCTGCTTAGGAGGTAACATTTCCATGGTTTTTATTTTCCTATATTGACAGAGTAATTGAATTGTTATATTTAATAGATTTGCTCCTTCCTGTTCAGCAGCGAGGGGTTGACTCTTGTTTATTCTTTTCTGCGGTATGGTGGTAAAAACCACCCCAGTTTTTATATGAAAACTTTTCAGTGTGCACCTGAATTGTTTAAAAAAACTCCAGAGGGTGATTTTGAGATAGAACCAGAGGCTGACCCGTTTTTACTGTTTCCTTTCCTTGTGGCTGTAATGGAGCAAACACAACAAGATTTGTTTGCATTGCGCTCTTCCATTTATTTCCCATTTTGGGAGGAAGAGTCAAGCTAATTACTGACAAAACCCACAAGAGTTAATGAGGCTATTTATCACCGGGTATTTTTGTCCCTGTCACAAGGCTTGGTGCGGGTCCCAAAGGAAATCTTGCCCGTGCATTAATAATCAGGGATATTGTTCCACTTTTATCAACTCCGCCAGTGCTGATTAGGATTTGCTGTGCGGGAAAGTGTTCTGAGTTTGTCATTAAACTTGTAATGAGTCTCTACACGTTTTTGTTGATCTGTGGGATCCTTTCACACCCCAAAATGCAAAGGGGAGCATTTTCCAGTTTTATGTGTCCAGGCTATGCTTTCTACCGTGGGGCCACTCATGATCAGTCTTAATTTGTGCCTTAGTTTATTTCTGAGAAATGCAGATACCAGGTAAAACTAACTGGCATCTCCCTCAAGAGCGAAGTGTAGTGCTAAATAAAATAGGATTCCAGATTGCCTAAAGACAGCAAACAGGCTGATGTTGCCTTAGAAAAAGATGGATAATAGAAAATACTCTCTTCTGCCTCTTCCTTTTCCCTTTAGCTACTGCTGAGCTTTAAATAAAAGTGACAATTCTTTGCTTCTCTTGCTGGTTTTAAAGTGCCCAGGGAGTGCATAAAATACATCCATATGGCACTGAGTACTCGGATCAGTGGCAGAGCAGGCTTTTATCTGCTTGTCCTTCAATATGTAGCTGTCAGCTGTAAAACCCTCCCGGGTTTTTGCCTGGAATGCCTGGGAATTGTCGTGTAAAGGAAAGAATCCTTTGGGAGGATTGCTGCTCTGCCTGTGAGAGGCAATTCCTTGTCCACTGGAGATGGACCAGTGAATACCAGTGAGCCAGCTCGGCTGTCTGAGTGGGAGGAGGAGCCTTCAGGTGAGGTGTGACCATGAGGAACCAGGGACTTTCCCACTTGTCACTGTCTGCTCACAACTTTTGCAGTGGCAGAAATACTGTTCAGGTTCTCTTGAGGAAGGGACGTTTCACCTGAGCTGTTCAAAATGAAAACCGCAGCAGGGAGCTTGGACAGGATGATCTTTAAAGGCCCTTTCCAACCCAACCCATTCTGTGGTAACTCTTTTGCCAAATATACGAAGGAAACTGCAGCAGTGCACAGCAGGAGTTAGACCAGGAAAATGTATACTGCAAGATTAGGAATAAAATGAAAATTTTCTCGTTTAAGGAAAAAGAGAGCAGGTTTTTAATAACTTTAACTAGCTCTGCATTCCTAGTTACAGAGACTAATGTTCAGCTGGATTTAATCCCAAGTGTGTGTCTCTATCCAGATGTATATCTAATCTAAAGCAAGGCTGAGAACTTCACATTTAAGATGTGAATTGGCCTGGAACTGGTAGGTTTTGAAAAACTTCTCTTGGAAAGAGAGAAAAGAAATCCTTGATTTCTGCATTGTATTGAATTTGACGAAAAAGTTGGGGAATGGAGTTACAGGCCCTGCTGGGCACTGCTGTCAGCAACACCCCGGGGAAAAAACACTTTCTAAGTCAGAAAAGTGCATCAGCCTCCATTTCCTTCTGTCTGGGATGAGCTGTTGTGGAAAACAACACTGTGAACATGCTCTGAGGTTCCCAAAGAGAAGAATGAATGAGAATTAATGAGCTTTTCAGGCTAACATGTATTTTCATAGTCATGTTTTTTATAAGGCGGTTACTGAAGTGTTAATCATTTGATTACTGGGTGTTGTAGATAAGGGAGTAATTGGTCCCTTTTTGTAAAGATGGGAATGCCTGACGGGAAGGGGCAGGCATGGAAACTCTTGTTTCCATGGATTCTTGCCCAGAGAGATTGCCTGGAACTAAAACCCCCTTTGCTCTGATGACATCTGGGTTGTGACAAAATTCTGTTTCCTATTTGCTGCTGGGTAGCGAGGGCAGGCCGTTAAACACGATCCCAAATGTGTGTGAAACTTAATTTTTGGCATGGCTTGAAATGAGTATTATGGATTTCTTGTAGAAGCCATTACAAGTGGGCCTCTGGTGATGGCCAGGGAGAAGGGCTGAATCGTGACCTCCTGAGTGAAAACAGCTCTGGTGCTGTTTGAGGACATTTCCCTGAGCCTTGAGGAGCTGCATTTCCCCATTTTCCTGGAGCTGTAACAAACAGAGCAGAGGTTTTTTGGTGTAATTCTTTGAAAAATCAAGTTATACCCTCTGTCTCGGGAAGGAAAATCGTGTGAAACCCAGGATCGCAGCAGCTCTTTTCACATCCTTAGAGTTTAAAATGGTGCTCCTGTGCCTGGCTCCTTCCTTTGTATCCCGGTTCCTGCAGCACGTGGGAATGGGCTGCAGGCGATCCCAGCCGTTCCCAGAGCAGCTTTCCCCGTGTTCATCTGCTGGGTAGGTGTCATTCCCTGTTAGTCCCTGCTACATCACGCCAGTTCCATCCACTCCGTGCTTCCCTTCCTGCTGCTCTGCACCAGACACTCATAAATATTCATGTACACTTCCCACCCTCCGGTTAGGCTCCTATCCCTGGCTTGGGGTCTGTTCCAGTTTGCTAAATGCAGCTTTTTTTACCAGTGCTGAGGGCTGGCTGGGGAGCTAAAGGCTGATGTCACACTTTCTGCTTTGGGAAGTTGCTGGGATGTTAAGGCTTTAAAAGGTTTTGCTCCCGTCACAAGGAGTTGCCCGAAGTTGGAGGCACCTGATTGTCACAGGGTAAAAGGAAAATGGAAATTTCCTCAGCAGCAAAATTCTGGCCATGCTGTTTCTTGCTTCATGGAATGAGTAAAACTCATCTCTCCACCTTCAGCTCTAATAAAACTGTCTCATCTTGCCTTGCAAAGACCAGTCCAGACAGAACCTTTGTAAGGACTAAGGGAATTGAACTTACAATGAACAAATAATCAACTTTTTGTTCAGGATCTCTCAGTACTTTAAAATACTCAGGGCTGTGTATAGAGGGCAGAGGAAAGAGGCCAATTTGGATATTCCACTGGTTCATTGATCACATGTTGCATCTCATTAAATTCATCCCCATCTTGTGTGGAGCACTGGGACAGTGCTATCACTGATCATCTGGAAAGGGGTTAAAACCTGTGTTTTAAAAAAATTAATTAATTTTGAGAGACTCAACACTCTCCCAAGAATCATAGAATCCCAGAATGGTTTGGGTTGAAAGGAACCTTAAAGCTCATCCAGTGCCATCCCTGCCATGGGCAGGGACACCTTCCACTGTTCCAGGGTGCTCCAAGCCCTGTCTAGCCTGGCCTGGGGCACTTCCAAGGCATCCATATGCTTCAGGATCACCTTGAGCTTCCCAAAGTCTCTCATGTTCTCCAGCCAGTTTCTGTAGAGTTTTTAATTTGGATTGTTTCTGCTATGAATAACTGTGGTGGTGGCTGTGAGGAGTTATTTCTTATGGCTTTGTCAACTGATGGCTAAAAAATGGAAAATAGGGAAAGGCCAAGTCCACCTTTCCCTGTAGTTCACCAGCTGAACAGGCTGCTCTGGGAATGGAATTGGACTATGGGAATCCTCCACTGCCAGTCTCTGAATTTCTGTGCGTGTTTTCTCCTCTGCTCTGTGGGTACAGGCCAGTGATTCTCAAATTGAGAGCTCCAGGCTGCCAGCAATCCCTGAAGCCAAAGTAATTGATCCAGCGCTATATCAAACAGTTTTCAATAGTCCTTTTAATTAAAAGGCAAAATAAAAGCTTTGTTGTGGTGGTGACCTGAAAAGAAATGAAGGATTGGCAGGGATTCATTGGTCTAAAAAAGGCCAGCTGCAGTTGTTTGACATTGTTATTGATTGTGTCTGCCTGTCTGGAGTTCCTTTTCAAGGTAGGATGCCATAAAACCTCCACAAAGAAACTGCCAAAAACCCCTTTTGGAGGTGGCTGCTCTGATGTCTGTCCTCCTCTCCCCGGCAATCATGGCCAAATTGCTGCCAGCAGCATCCCTGTGGCTGCTTGTCGTTTGAGGAGGCTCAGAGCAGGCTGGAGCAGGTTCTGCAGCCTGTGTGTAAGTTCTTGGAGGGCTCTGACTTGTTTTTGGGCCGAGGTTTGCCGTGTGGGTGTTGTTTTGTAGCCCTGTGAGAGCTGCTGGATCCCCATTCCTGGAGGGATTTGTAGCCCTATGGGTTAGAGATGTTCTTGGCAGTGCTGCAGGAATGGTTGGACTCCATGATCTTGGAGGGCTTTGGTTCTGTGATTCTATGATTTTGTTTTTGCATTTTACAAGTATCCTTGTGGACCAGAATGTGTCCTGAGCTGCCAAAGAAAGTCCTAAATACCAATATTTGGCGTCAGCACATTGTGTGCAGGTCCTCACTGGCCGTGGTTCTGCGGGAAGCAATGCACCTGCAAATGTCCCCTTTGTCAGGGCAGTTGGCACTAAAATAAAAGGGATAAAACTGCTGGAATGGCGTTGGAGGGACTTTGTGTCCAGAGGGTGCTCCCTGTGCTCCGCTCCCTCCGGAGCCGGCGGCTTCGTGGGCACTGCTTTAATTTCCATTGCCTGATCTCTGCCACGAGCTTTGGGCCATTGTTTGTTCTGTAGGAATGGGTATCAAACCCAGGACCAGTGAAAATCAAGGGGAGTTCTTCTCTGGGAGGAATGAGATGAAATATATTTGAAGTAGAAAATGATGACACATCTCTTGAATTCTAAAAACTAAATAAAACCAACCTATATTGTTCCATGTTTTTCTGGATCTTGTTTCCCTGTAACTCTCTGGATATTCTATGTTAACTTCCTAAACAGGATCTTAAATTCCTTCTTAAAGAAGCACTTCTGTATAATAGGACCACGATATAATTTATAACCTAGATCTTTAACTAGACTGGGAATAAATTATCCTAAAAGGGGCTGTTTGAACCATTTTGTTTATACTACTTAGAGGGGTCCATTCATGGATTTCAATAATATATATATATATTTTGCAGGCTTTTTACTGATTTTCTTTTTTCTTGATTTTTAAAAAAATTTATTGAAGACTTAAAACTGTAAGGAATTGGCTCAGGTGGTCCTTTGGTCTCATCTTATCTCCCATCAGGAAATAAGTGGCAGAATAAAATAGGTTTGACAATAGAGCAGGAGTGGAATCAATATGGAAAAAAAATCAGGATAAAAAATCCTTTAATTAGAGCAAGGGGATGAGATCTCCTCAACTGTGACTTTTGCCTCTGCTCCCTGGGACCAGACTGGATTCCACGCTCCGAGTTTCTCAGTGTATCTGGGGATAAACTTCACCCTACTGAGAATTCCTTGGATGAATGCAGTCTGCTGCTTCAGATAATGAATGAGTTTTGTTTCTTGCTTTGAGGGAACCAGGTGAAATTTCCATAGTTTGACAGCCAAGAGCAGAGGAGGATGGGGGATGTTTTTATTATTTTTTAAAGACGCTGCTTTAATCACTTTAGTACAGCATTTCTGTTTCCACTGCTGGGAATGACATACCTAAAAATATTCTTATTGGCTCATACAGATCATTTTAAGTCAACTCTGTACATCTTCCTTTTGGGGCTTCTTTTTAAACACAGATCTAAAAATGGTTTTGAGGCATTCATAATTCAATATATTGTTCTTAGCAAGGCTTTTCCTCTGGGTGCCTTGGCTTGGTTTTTTTTTTCCCCCCAGCAAAATAATTCCAGTGAAGATTTTGAGGTGAGAAGGAAGAAAGTTGTAGTGTCACTGGGGTTTATCCCTCAATGAAATCTGAAAGGAGTCATGTGAAGGGCAAGTGAAATGTTGGGGTTACACTGTGAATTATCTGCTTATGTGAGGAGAAGGCTTTCCTCAGCTTCCTCCCTTGACCTCTGGCTTTGAGCAGGTTGGATCTCTTAGCCAAGGCTGGGAGAGGCCAACTGCAGTTTTCCAGCTGAATACGCTGGACGTGTTGATTACTTTGAAGGTTATTTTGCTTTGCAAATATTTCCTGGGTGTTTTTTTTTTTCCCTGATTGCTGATGCTTTGAAAGTTCTAAACAACCACTAGGATGAAGTCAGCGGTTTCTGTGACTTTTGCAGAAGGATCCTTGAACAAGACATGAATCTCTAGTATTGTGTGCCTAAGAAAATCAGGAGGGGTTGTCAGGCCTGCTCCTGGTGCATCTCACAGTCCAAGTTGCACGATCCCAATTACTCCTCCTGGGTAGGTCACTCCTGGCTGGTGCCTGAGCCCTTTGCAGGCTCTGGCAAGAAATGCCCTTCTAATCCCTGCAGGCAGGGAGGTGATGTGTGTTATCCAAGGGGTCTGTGCCCTCGTCCCTAGGGCCTTGTTAGACACCCGGCTCAGAGCACTGCCACCGGGGCTGCTCCAGGAGCTGTGGGAGCCACCACTAATCAGTGTCACTGTGGGGGCTGCTGCCGGACTCACACAGATCTCCCGAGGAGCAGGAAAGAAGCAGCCTTCAAGTATCAGATGGAACGACCTTGGAACCTCTCCAGCGGCTGCTGAGGGATCAAAGTGGCTGGAAGCACGAGCTCAGCGTATTGATTCCATCCTGCAGCTGAATTCTCTCTGTGCAGCCCCTGCCAGGCTCCCAGACAAAGGGGGATCGATCAGGGTGACTTGAAGGCTTGGAATTCAGCCCCTCCTGGTTAATGGCAATTCCACTGATAGGAACTTCACAGCTTCCCGGCTTTTAACTCAGTCATCTTTGGGCACTTGGCTGTTTGCTGCCACGATTCAGCTGCTGATTCAGGAGGGTGTTGGTATCTGAGCATCTGCTGGTTTCTGTGCTGAATCAGTGATCAAACCTTTCCTTTTAGGAGTTTCCTAATTTAATGCATCAGAACAGCCAACTTCTTGTCCCAGGACATATGAAAACGCAGCAGCCTTCCAGAATTCCTGTGGATGGGGTGAGCAGCCATTTCATGATGGGAGCCACTAGGCCCGGGTTCTTCCAGAGCTGATCTAGCAAAAAAAACCAGCTGAGCAAGTCAAATCCAAGCTTAAAAATTCCTGTTGGGGCTGGACCCCTGCAGAAGTGTACATTGATAGTTGGATGATAGATTCCCAGGGCTGCAGCTCCTCTGCTCTGGAGCCAGGCTGGGAGAGCTGGGGGTGCTCACCTGGAGAGGAGAAGGCTCCAGAGAGAGCTCAGAGCCCCTTGCAGGGCCTAAAGGGGCTCCAGGAGAGCTGGAGAGGGACTGGGGACAAGGGATGGAGGGACAGGACCCAGGGAATGGCTTCCCACTTCCAGAGGGCAGGGCTGGATGGGATATTGGGCAGGAATTGTTCCCTGAGAGGGTGCTAAGGCCCTGGCACAGGGTGCCCAGAGAAGCCGTGGCTGCCCCTGGATCCCTGGCAGTGCCCAAGGCCAGGCTGGACGGGGCTTGGAGCAGCCTGGGACAGTGGGAGGTGTCCCTACCTATGGCAAGGGTTGGAATGAGCTGGTCTTCAAGGTCCCTTCCAACGCAAAACCTTCTAGTATTTTATAATCACAGCATTTAAGCTATGAGGCACCACTGTAGGATTTGGAGCTGTTTGATGTGGAGTTTTTGTTGGAAAGTTGGAAGGGGCCAAGAGCTCCTCTGGTGAAGCCATTGTTCAGCCTCTTAATGACAGCGAAATGTCCAGAGCTGAAGTTCAGGTGCAGTGTTGAAACAAATGGTTTCTTTGCTTAATTTACGTGGCTTCCCTCCTCTTTAAGGGATTCGTGGATGCCTTGGATGTAAATTCCTAGAGTGGAATGACATCTGACAACTCTGCCTGCCAAGGAAGGGAGGAGAATCCACTGCCCAGCTGAATAAGTGATTTTGGAGTTTAATTGACTCAGTTTCCTAGTTCTGTGCCCTTTCTGCTTGGATTGTGGCTGGACCCAGCTTTTAGCTGTTAGATCTTGATCTGCAGAGGGAAAAGTGGCTGGAGACAACTTTCCCTGAGCAGTAAGTCCCTTCTGTTGCTCACCTTCCGTGTGGTGGCAGTGAACTATGCAGGCTGCCTGGTCTTACGCCAAAAAGCTCCTTCTCAGCTCCTGAATTGTTTGAGATTTTCCCTGGCTTCCTGGAGCACAGCTGTCAGTGTGTCCAGCAGTACCCTCCTCCCTGCTCCAGCCAAAGCAAACCCCATTCCCAGCATTTCCTCCCCCACCTCTGTCCCTCCAACGATGTGCTATTGACCTTTCTCTTGGAATTGTTCCAGAGGCATACCAGGAATATTTTGGCCTGAAGGATATTGCATTGCTGACTAATGCTGCCCTGGATGTACTTGGGTGTGGAAATTTTTCCAAGAGATTAAATTAACTCACTGGATTAAAAAGAAACAAAACCCAACCAACATCTTAATGAAGCAAAGCTGAAGTCTTGAGTGTCTTATCTGCTTCCTTGGGCTGTAACCCCCGGATTACTTATCCAGTAGTTTCCCATCTGGATTTTAAGCAGCTGGTTGTTCTTGTCTCCGTGTATTACGTTGTTCTGCTTCCCCCTGCTGAGCTTCATTTGCCCCCTGAGGCCATTTGGGCATTTTCTAAGATGAATTTGAGTTCTGATTCTGTCCTCTCCCTTGCTTGCAATCACTCCCAAATTGGTGCCTTCTGGGAATTTGAGAAACATACGGCCAGCAAGGCGGAACAGAAATTAGAGATACAGTGGGAACTGTGGGCTTTCATTCCTGCCAGGATTTCTAAAAGGAGTCAGTTTGGGTGTTTTAAAAGGAGGAATGGCAATGCCTCAATATTCATGGAATTAAAACTGCGAGCAGTTGGTGTTAATACCAACTTGATCTGGTGCCTGTCAACATAAACCTGGGTCTGTTCAGAGAAGAAATGTCTTGGAACCAAGTCCATTAGGATGCTCTCTCCAAATGTTGGTTGAAGCAGATATTTAAATATAAACAAGCCAAGCAGAACCTTATTTCCCCCCTCCTTTTGTGAAATGAGTGAAGGTAGGGTAGGGAGGCTCCAGGAATAAACAATATTTTCGTATTTTATAGACTGTGGACAGACCCTGTCCAAAACATAACACTCAGAAGGGAAGAATTTTTTGGAAGGCTTCATTGTCCTTCAGGGGTTGTGAGTTACCAAAGCAAATAATTTCCTGGGTGAGATTGGACCTGTGAAGAATTAAATGTGCCTGTTTGCATCAGTGGCCATGTGAGGAAAACCAGCTCATTTGTGGTGCCGCAGATCAATTCCTGGGATTATTCAGCCTGTGCTGCAGCAGGAAGGGGTTGGGTTTGCTTGTCTGTGTCTCCTGAGGATTGTCACTGGGTCTGGAATGAATCCCTGCTCCCCTCACAGCAGCTCAGGGCTGTTTGTCCTGCACCAGCTCAAGCTGTTCAGCACGTCCGTGGGACAAATCGGAATCAGGGATTCAAGAATCATTCCCATCTGGGACACGCTGCTTCCGAAAACCTGCTCAGGGAAGGGAATATTTGCTCTGCCTTTGTGAAGGCAGCTTTTCAACTTCATGGGAAACCTGAGTCTGCCTGCAGAGCAGAATATGTTAGAAATTCACAAGGCAATTCAGATTTTGACTTGGGAAAATCTCATCTCTCCACAGCTGTCTGCTGGGTTCCTGTTTGTTCAGCCCTTTTTCAGAGGTAACTGAAGATGAAAATGCTGCTCAGTTGGGATACTGGAAATTTTGCTGACACTCTTGTGTCAAGATTTAAAACAAACAGTCAAAACCCCCCAAAACTCAGCCCAGAAATCATAGAAAATCCACAGAATATTTATTGGAGGACACAAGCCCTGCCTCGTGCGCTCTTGCATCTGCACATGCAGTGTTTGGTGTCCAGCACAAGTCACACAGCTCCTCTGCTCTCCCCTGCCAGTGGGAGATGGCAAATTCCAGCTGCAGGGAAGATGGGAAAAGCCCTGGGAGGTGATGCAGCCCTGAGGAACTTCAGTTGCTTCCTAACTAACTGGCCTGCGATTAAGAGGATTTCTGCACTTCAAAATGAGGCAGCTGGAGATGTTCCAGTCCCCTGCTGATCCCTTCGAGGTGAAGATGTAGGAGAAGGAAAAAGCCTGTAAAGTATCAGTCAGGCTTTGGCCCTGCTCAGCTGTGTTGTTGATGTTAAAGGAGTAGAAAATAAATGTTGTGAGGATGATGGGTTTTAAAGTGAATAATTCCCATGTTTTATGAGTGAGAAGAGCTTTTTGTTGCTAATAGTTAGTTGCAGGGGCTATTAAATTCATTCAGTTCAACTAAAATTACTGGATGACTTGGTGGAAAACAGAGCAATGAAATTAATTTTCATCTCAAATCACTAATATTTAAGAGTAAAGCTGATGCGTGGGAATGATACAGAAAAAAAAAAGGACTTTACAATTACAAAGTCACATAACTGCTCTTGTCCTTGCAGGAAGTTTAAATTCACACTGTGGATCTGTTGGACACAGCAAATCATTTTTAAATCACTTGCTTCAAACTTGCTCTGAAATTGGTCCTTGAATCCATGTTTTTTTTTCCTTCTTTTAGTGGGGAAGACTTCCTTGATCACCAGGTTCATGTATGACAGCTTTGACAACACCTACCAGGTAAATCAATCCGTATTTTTGTCTTGTGTGAGACTCTTCTGCTGCCGTGTCTTCCGTTACAGGAAACGTCATTCCATAAGACTTGGGGCAATGACCATGAAATTCCCAATTGTAAAATCTTAATTTTAATCACCTGCCAGAGTGGCACTTCTGGGTTGGGTTCTGCTCCAGGAGGATGAGCTGTGGTTCTGAAGGAATACCCAAGGCACAGCCAGGGAATAGCACTTGTTAAGTCTGCCTGGGCTTTTTTTTCCCTCCCATTGTTTTCTACCAGACCATCACAGATTTAATCCCTGTGTGTGGGTAACATAACAGGTACCCAGCTCTTTTAAACAACAAGTTGAAAATCACACAGAAGGTAAAAAAGGAAAATTTAGGAAGTTTAGAAAACAATTTTACAAATTACTGTTGTGCAATCTAGGAGAACAGCCACGGTTTGCCCACTCCCAGAATTTAGCATGAGCTCAAAATGTGGCAAGATATAAAAGTACTTCAGGTTCCTAAAGTGGGTCTCCTCCAAGCAGAACATGTGTCATGACTTGGTTACAGTTGGTGATGTTCTGGATACACGAAACTGAGAAAAATCTGTTCCCTGGTGCCTGGGAAGGTTTTTTTAGTGGGGTGGGAGGAGGAGGTAATAGAAGAAAAGAAAAAAAAAAAGGAAAATGTTGTGATTCTCCTGTTCCTCAGTGTCTACCCAAGGATCTCATTGAACTGAGTGATTTCCCTCCTGCCTCCTTCAGTGATTCCTCCTTGCTGCTGCTGGGAAAAATGGGATGGGAAGTTCTCCCTGAGCTGTGGGAAGAGCCATGCTTCCCCAGCGTGGGAGGGCTGGAGCACACATCACTGCTCCCGAGGCAGCACACATCCCAGCAGAGTCCTCCCACTGTAATTACATGGACATGAAGGCAGTTCTTTTATTTCAGCTGGGGTTTTTTTTCCCCCACAGTATTTTTCTTTCAGGACTGCTCCTTTTCGTTATGGAGTTTGTGTCCTGGTTCTTCCTCGGGGAGGTTTGACCCTGCGTGCTTTGGTGTCACCGTGGAAAGGTGGTCTGATGTAATACATGGAATGATTGCAGAATCAGTGAGTGGCACTGAGAACAGTGGGAAATCCTGAGGGCTTCCAGGATAACTTGGATTTAGGCATCAGTGCTGCCTGCCCAGTGTGGGTGTTAATGGACTTGGGTCAGAGCCATTAGTCCAAAGCCCACGGTTTTCCTGGAGTCGTGACTGAGGTGGGGCCATGCGTCCTATTGTGCTGTAGCTGGAAGAAGGAATCAGTCAGAAAAGCTCCAGGAATTTGGCCAAAATCACACTGCCTGTTGGTGTCAGCCCAAAATGGACATTTTTGGCTGCCCAGGATTCTCTAGAGACCCCCAGAGCCCAGTGTTTAATGCCATTGCACATCACACCCTGATCATGGGTAACTGGAGCCGGAGGTGACTTCAGGGACGAGCTGCTCATTCTGGACGTTTCTGGCAGATTTGGAATGCATCTTGTTCTGAAACCTATCATTTGAACATGGGGTTTTTATGTTCAGCAGTTAAAAATAGAAAGCTGCCATTTAATAAAATCCGTGCTGTGCATTGGATTCCTTTTGCCCGCTGCTGGATGAGAGGAATTCAGCTGTGTCCCTGTGTCTTAGCAATAAGAACTTGCTGTACTGTGTCAGAAACCCAAACACCTGCAATAAAACCCGTGCAGTTGGAGATGTTTATTTTACCAGGACTGATTTCTCTCTGTGGAAATGCTGGGAATGATGTCCCTTGTGCTGTGGCACCGTATGTGACATATCACAGAAGATCCAGGATGAACCAAGCTTGAGTGGTTGTTAGGGTTCACATCAGTGTCTGCCTTAATCTGCCTGGAAAAGTGGAGATCCATGGAGACACTTGGCAGTTGGGAAGAGGACAGTGTACCCACATATCATGGTAGAGCTGGGGGACATATATAAAAATCCCTGCTGCTGCCCAAATAAATGTGTGGATTAAACTGTCAATATGCATGGATTGAAGTCAAACTTAAAACCGTTTGTGCTTTAAGGAAGGTCTTGGATATATTAAACAAATTGCTTATTGAGTCAAGCTATATTTTAAAAGTAAGAAACCCAGCATGGTTTTTTTGCAGCAGCTGCTGCTGCTGCCCTGCAAATCACTGCAATGTTCTGACATTTTACCTAAGAGCTGTTGGTTTTTCTCATCCCTTTACAGGCAACAATTGGCATTGACTTCTTATCGAAAACCATGTACTTGGAGGATCGAACAGTGAGTAAGATTTTGTTGCTCTTCTCTGTGCACAGTAGGAATGAGGACCAGCATCTGGTTTTGTGCAGCCCACACTCCTGAGATCACTTGCAAGCACAGGCTGAGCCTTCATCTGCAAGCTGCTTCCAGGCTGACGAGTGCTGTGGAGACACAGCAAAGGGGAATGGGAAATGGGAAATCATCATTTGGTTCATGTGTGCAGGGCTCTCGAGTGCAGTTTGGGAGGTGCTTTAGTGTCATCCTCTGTGAAGAAAGAGATGATGCAGATAATTTGAGGGTTGAATGGTGGTGGGAATCTCAGTTAAACCATGCTTAACCCCTTCAGCTTTTGTTGCCACAAGAGAGAAAGGTAAAATACAAATTGCCAGCTGTGGCCAGTTAATAGCTGGCTCCATCTGCTTGCTCTTTTAAAAAGAATGTGGCCTCTGCTGAGTTCACAGATGAGACTTGTTTCTTAGCTTGGTGCAGTTTTAGCTCCTCAAGTGAAATCACTCCTCTGTGCAAGCAGACCTGTGGTTTGAAATGAGCTCAGATTCTTAATTAAGAAATTCAGCCTCGGTTGAGCTATTTGCAGAAACAAAACTGCAGTGCTGCAAAAGCTCATGGTACTGGATAAACCCCCGATAAATGGGAGTGGATAAAGCCCCAGGAAATGGGATTGCATGGAAAGTGCTTGAGGGTTAAGATGTGCTTTCCATGGCCAAACTGGCTGGTGCACACCTTGCCACACACGTTGCTTTTAGCGTGTCTTGCATTTTCTTGCACAACCTTGCTGGTGAGAGCCATTCAGCCTCTCTGTGCACGTTACTTTGCAGTTTAGAGTTATAAGGAGCATTTTAACCTTGAAAACCTGACATGAGTAGATTTTCCAGCTTTTCCACCAGCAACCATCCTTCATGCTGCTGGAGGTTGCCTGTGTGAGCCCTGAGGAAGGAGAGCAGAGCATGAAACTCTTGTGTAGGGAGAACTGCAGGTGAACATTTCACAGAACCACAGAATCACTGAGGCTGGAAAAGCCCTCCAAGACCAAGTCCAGCCATTCCCCAGCACTGCCTGCCAAGGCCACCACTAACCCATGTCCCCAAGTGCCACATTCACGCGCTTCTGAACACTTCCAGAGGTGGTGACTCCATCACTTCAGCCGGAGCTTTCTTGTTGGTCCTCTCTGTTTGGAAACTGAGCCGTTCCACTCCTCCCCTTTTGGGATGGAGGCATTTTTTGGGAAGCTGAGCTAGCTGCACCCCCCAAGTTTGGCTGCTGGTATCCCTTGGGAGAAATTGCTGTAAGGAGCCGGTGTCCTGCTGCTCCCAGTCCCCAGGCACCTCCTGCATGAGTTTGTCCTTTTAATTTAGCTTTTTTGGAAAAAAAAAGTAAAAGCTTTATTTACTCTTTTATTTTTAGTGGCAGTTTGGCTTTTTTAATTTTCTCCCACCCACAGATCAGGTTGCAGCTGTGGGATACTGCGGGTCAGGAACGTTTCCGTAGCCTCATTCCCAGTTACATCCGTGACTCTGCCGCTGCTGTAGTAGTTTACGATATCACAAGTAGGTATTTTGCACTGGGTTTGACCTTTTTTCTTATTTTTCTTGCTTGTTTGACTGATTTTGTTAGGTACGGTTGCAATTATGGGACACTGCAGGTCAAGAGCGGTTCAGGAGCTTGATTCCTAGCTACATTCGTGACTCCACTGTTGCAGTTGTTGTTTATGATATCACAAGTGAGTGGGGGGAATTCTGCATTTCTAATACTCTGCCCTTTTCATCCTCTAGCTTAGCTTTGCATGTCCTCTCACACGTCATCTGCTTGGGCTTCATCCTGGCATGACACAAACGTGGTTTC
Source organism: Pomatostomus ruficeps (assembly GCA_013400735.1). Lineage (NCBI taxonomy): Eukaryota > Metazoa > Chordata > Aves > Passeriformes > Timaliidae > Pomatostomus > Pomatostomus ruficeps. The sequence goes on along the minus strand of VYZT01001285.1, from coordinate 25,742 downwards.
TTTGCTTGTTTCAAACAAGCCCTGTGGTTGCTGCTGTTGTAATGTATAAACTGCTCACAAACAACCATTTTAACCCTGCCCTACCCCATTTTCTTCAGTCCTCGAGTCCTGCCTGCTCTCATTGCACTCTTCCATCTGCCTTTTGGTCATAATGTCACCTGTGACTTTTGGTCTTCATGTTCATGGGTATCTGAATTCTCAAACTGGAGGCCTTTGTAGCTTGCTCCACCTCATTCACTCTCACCCACCGAACGCAATCTGGGCACGGGCTGGCGGGGAGGACGCATTAACATCACATTTCCCTTGGAATCAGCCACTCTCACGTGCTGCGAGATGTCAAACTTACCACTAAGCCCTTACCCTTTAACAATTGCTCTTTCATTTCTTACTAAGGTATGTACATTTTTGTCAACTAAAATATTAGTGCTTCTTCTACCCTGCTCCTTCTGTCCCTCCCCTCAGTCCAGAGACCCCCTAACTTACCAGTTCCTGCACTGACAAAGAGCAGAAATGTTATTTTAGGGGAGCTAAACCTTCAGACAATTTCAGTTCTAAACCAGAATTGACAGAGAACAACGGCCTAATTCTACACAAATGCATAAGTTTTTGTCCTTTGATTTATAAATACTAGAAGATTACAGCAGGAGTAGGGGCTTTACCTAGAAAAGCTCTAATTGTTAAAAATGGCACTTTCCTTTGAGCTAAAATTACAGGTTAGCTGTGAACTCTGAATGTTTTCCTGACCCAGCAAATTCAATATTGCCAAGCAGTAAAGAGAATTAAGACACTGGCAAGTGATCAAGTCTTGGCTGTCCAGAACGCAATATATTACTTTGCAGTAGAAGCCATTAAAAAAAAATCAATACTTTTCAAGAACTGCTGCAGAGCCCCCCCCTTTGTAAGTACTGAAACTACTTTGGCTGCTCAGATGCTCTTTGTGTCACTAACTGGCAAATGCTGAGCTCTGTGGCAGCTTCCCTCCAACTCCTTTTTCCCTGTGGGCTGCAACTTTTCAAGCACCCTACAGCCTGGAATTCTTACCTTGCAGCTTCTAAGGATGTAGCATTGAGTGCCCGTGAAGAGGTTAAATTTCTCCTTCTGGTTTTATGCAGAGATTTAGAAATTGTTTTGAAGGCAAGCGTTCAGTGCCACAGGAGTTGCTGCTGCGTTGTATAACCCTGGGATTCCCTAGAGAAAATAAAAAGTGTTTGATTCAAGTGTACAGAATGCAAGGCTGGGATTGAGGATTTTGAGAAGCAGTGGAACTGTAGGAACCTCTGTAGGTTCCAAGCCATGAACAGTGTAGAGTGCAAAAATGAATCCCCACTCCCTACAGAAAATACTTCACGTTGAACTAAAAAGTAAGGAACTGAAACACAGGGATAAGACTTTTCATTTTAGGTGCTGTCAAAACCAAATTATAGATGGAGTCAGTTCCCTCCCTGGCTTTGAACCCACCTGCCAGCGTTTCCGTGTCCCTTAGTGGGGGACATTCAGGGTTCCACTCGCTGATTCTCCATCACCCTCTTCTGCCGACTCCACAGAATACGGAGCTTTTCTTTCCGAGTGCAGCTGTATTTCCTGGTGAGCTGTGAGGGACACCTGCAGTGATAACCCTCTCCACTGTTCTCTGATAGATGTAAACTCCTTCCAGCAAACCACAAAGTGGATCGATGATGTCAGAACGGAACGGGGCAGTGATGTCATCATCATGCTAGTGGGAAATAAAACAGATCTAGCAGATAAGAGGTATGGAGGAACAATCCAGCTTTCAAATGCTTTTCTTACCCTGCTGCTGTTTGCTCCTATTTTAAGGAATATATTTAAATGTAATTTTTTTCTGGAGATGGCTGTGATGAGAGAAATCTCAATTTTAAACCCCCTTTCTTCTGGCTAAGCCAAATTTCCATCACTGTGATGTGGATAAGTTGAAAAACCATCACCAGCTTGTTCAGATGTCAGGAGAGAAGGGATTGTTGGCTACAGCCCACATCAGTGAATGAGTTAACTGGTTACAGATACTTGTTCCTAATAATGTTCTGTTTCCTGGGTGAAACACATCTCCAGGGAAAAATGGGACAAAATTCCTCCCATGTGAGATGGTTACACTTGGACCTTTGTTAAAACAGTTTGGTTTTGATGATTATTTTTGGACTGTGATTGCTGATTGTTCAGACAGAAAAGCACAGTTTCCTGGACAGGGATTTGGGCGTGAACACTTGGCTGTTCCACTGGAATGCTGAGCTCTGCTTTGGGAGCCAGGGGTGCCATGGAAGTGGGTCTGGTACCTGAAGTGGTGATGCCTGTCTACAGCTCTGCATTCCATGCAGGAAAAAAAACCCCATGAAATGCTTTCAGAACGGCAGTAAATCTTAATTATTAAGGTATTTATCCAGGTTTGGGTTTTTTCCCCCTAACTCTGTGTTTTCTTCCCCAGACAAGTGTCCATCGAGGAAGGAGAAAGGAAAGCCAAAGAGTTGAACGTAATGTTCATTGAAACTAGTGCAAAAGCAGGATACAATGTAAAACAGGTGAGTGGCTGCTGTTGACACACCCTTGTGGGAGGAGCACTTCCCTGAATCCTGGGAAGCCTTGGAAAAGGATCCCAGAGGGAATTGTAGTCCACACATGGTGAGCGGCACCTCAGAGCTGAATTATTGGCTGAGGTTCTGAAGGATCCCTGACCTTGCATCCAATGGCTTGGGGCTTCTTTGCCCTTAAATAACAGAGGAGTTCTGGAAGAAGCTTTGTGAGTACAGAATCACACCTCCCTGGGTTGTTGGTAATCCAGATTGGGTGTTCAGATGGAGACAAGAAATTGGGGAAGCACAGCTCTGAGGACTTTGTGATTCTGTTTCAGTGAGTGAACAAACCAGTGAGGGAGGAGCATGATGGCTTAAAATGCGTCCAGTGCACGGGGAGACAGTGCAGCTGCTGTTCCCACTCTGCTGGAAGGCACTGAAAGTGCCCGCAAATGTTCCTGGGCAGCCAGAGCTATTTATTCCTAGTAGGTGATGAGTTGCTTTGGAACTGGGGAAAGCAGTTGAAAGGTCTTTTGAGCTGACGGGACTGCAGGAAAAGGAGGGTTTATGTCCTGAGATGAGGTGTGGCTCTTCAAATTCGCACCTGGAGAAGATGTAAATTCTTGGGTGTCTCCGCAGAGCAAACACACACATGTGGAATGTCCCTGTCCCCCAGGAATAGAAGGACATGGAGCTGGTGGAGAGAGTCCAGAGGAGGCCACAGAGCTGCTTTGAGGACCCTTCTGCTCTGGAGCCAGGCTGGGAGAGCTGGGGGTGCTCACCTGGAGAGGAGAAGGCTCCAGAGAGAGCTCAGAGCCCCTTGCAGGGCCTAAAGGGGCTCCAGGAGAGCTGGAGAGGGACTGGGGACAAGGGCTGGAGGGACAGGACCCAGGGAATGGCTTCCCACTTCCAGAGGGCAGGGCTGGATGGGATATTGAGAAGGAATTTTTCCCTGGGAGGGTGCTAAGGCCCTGGCACAGGGTGCCCAGAGGAGCTGTGGCTGCCCCTGGATCCCTGGCAGTGCCCAAGGGCAGGCTGGACAGGGCTTGGAGCAGCCTGGCACAGTGGAAGGGGTCCCTGCCCATGGCAGGGGGGGAGCTGGATGAGCTTTAAGGTCCCTTCCATCCCAAACCATTCCGGGTTTCTGTGTATATGGATGACATTCCATAGATATTATATATATGTAGTTACACAATTGGTAACTCGCTGTGCAGAAGGGAGAATAAAATAGGACTATAAACTGCTTCATGTTCTAGACAGGACTAAAAGGTCTGTTATTAAAATGTCCCTCGACTTTGTCTCTAAGTAGCAGAATGATTCCCTCTCTAATGGGATAATTATAGCAGTGCTAACTCAGAGCTGTGTCACTGCATTACCCACCGTGGACGTGTGGGCTTCCAGGGTCCCCCAATTATCCTACCACAACAGAGGCTGCCTTGTAATTAAGGTTTGGATTCTGTGCTGCAGTCCTTAATGAGAGCTTGGGCCTGGGGGTGTGCACGGAGAGCTGTGATGATGATGATGATGATGATGAAGCAGCTCTGCACTCCCTCATTCCTTGAGGGAGTTTCTGTGCCCTGCCACATTTCCAGAGGTTCTGTAGCCAAGCCTGTGAGGGAGTTGTGCCTTTCAGGGCTGGAACCCTGAGGATTTGGTGGTGTGCAAAGACATGAGTGGATATTCAAAAATAATTAAAAATGGATTTTTCTTTACGTTTTGATCCATGTGTTGCAGGCATGGACTGGGATGCTCAAGGATTTCAAAGCTGTTCTATACTCCAGAAGATTTGTAACTCTCATTTTTTATTAGTTTAATAAGTAGTTGTTTAAGCAATTATCAAAGGATAAGACTTTTAATACCACTTAGGTAATTTCCTGCTTCCTTGCAGCTTCTCTATTAAATTGTGTGAATTTACTTTATTAACTTAGCAATAAATTCTCTCCCAGTGAAATGGGAAAGTACAGCTGCAGAATGGATCCCCTTTCCTCAACCTGTGTAAAATCCTTAATAAGCTGAATGCAAATTTGACCTTCCCATAACTGATAACTTCTATCCACAATATATTCTGATCCTGCAGAACAATCACTGTCTGAGTTAATTTTCATACAGAATTTTTAATTCGAGTGTCAAATTATTTTAGACACAAAGGCCATATTTTGACTACATGTAATGAAACACATTGATGTCAGAATTAAGATCACCTCTGCCAGATACTAAATGTTAATGTAAAGGTGAATTTTGGAGTAGTTGACGAGTCACTGGTTTGTCCACTAAGGTGTAGGTCCAGATTTAGCAGTTAATTAACAGCTTGGATACTGCATGTGACAGAAATGTGTGGATTAGGGAATATGAACTGGTTTGGTTTGGTTTGGTTTTCCTTCCATGCACAACTCCTGCCTGTCAGTATTGAAGCTTCCATGGTATCAGTGCTTCACTTCCCAGCCTGTGGGAGCAGCCCAGGAAAACAGACAGAAAGCTGCAGTTTCCCTGCTGTCCTCTCTTCCCAGCACAAAATCTGGCGTAGGGAAAGGAGACTTGGGATGAAGCTGAGCCCCCAGCCCTCCAAGGCTTCTTTGCATTTCTGTCCTCTTCTTGCAAGGTTTGGGTTCCTGGGTGGTGCCAGCCCAGGCACCAGGATTCTCCAGGGGATGCCCTCCATGAGGTTTCAGAATCTGTGTTTGTCCATTAAGGGTATGGAAACAGCTGGATTTCTGTCCTGCTCAGGGAGGGAATGGCTGTGACTTTTCCAGCTCCTCCTCCTCGGTGGGAATCCAGCGGACTTTTGTCCCTGTGTGCTGCTTTTAGCTTCTGGTTCATCCTTTCCCTCTGGAAGGCAGCACAGATAAGAAGGAAGGGCACTGCCTCCTCCAGCTCTGCGCTCCCTGCAGCTGTCCTTCCACCAGCAGGTATTCCAGAGCCAGGATCTACCAACAAAGAATCAGAGGGGACCCTGCTGCTGCCAGGCTTTATTTTGGCATTCCCTGTGCCAGGAAAGGGGAGAGCTCCGAGGATGGCACCTCACTGCTGGATACTGTTGGATCTGTGACTGCAGAGCTGTTTGCAGTCCCCAAGGGCCTTCACACTTCCTGCTCCTTCTGGCTCCAGGCAGGGGGTGTTGAAGGAAAAGTGAGTGGATATCAGGGAATAAAAGCGGTGGCGGTGTTACTGTGGGGTTAAACTGATGCAGTAGAGGGGAAAAGATTGGCTTTTGGATCCTGCAAAGACTGTTTGCCAGGGGAGCCTTAAGCTGGAGAAGAGAAGTAGATAACTTGCTCCATTTAATGCAGAGAATTGTAGTCTCTGATTCATTCTGTCAGCCCTGAATAAGCTTTAAAATACTTTGCGGTTCCTGCTCTGTCTCAGCAGTCTGTATTTCAGGGAATCTCATTGTTAGTCTGTGGATTTCATGCCCAGAATATGTCAGGGTTCATTTTGCTGTCTTGTAGAAGGAGGGGGGAGGGAGACCCCTTGAATTCCTCCTTCCAGCAGTACCTGGCACACTCCAGGCTGGCCCTGGAAGAGCCCCGGGCTGAATGTGGTGCTTGGCAGGGGAACTTTCTCACGGAAGCAGCTGAGGGAGCACAGCCCCTCTGTGACCCTGTTCTCACAGAGCTGGGCTCTTTCTCTTGTCTTCTGATTCTTATCCATCTGATGGGCAGGAATTATCCTCAGAGTTGCAGAGAATGAGAATTAAGGAAAGATTTTTGTTTGCCTTGCATTGGGGAACAGGTTTCTTTCCCGGCTTTTCCATCTGGACAGTGATTCTCCTGTCCTTTCCATATTGCTGCTGGAGTGTGGCTGAAAACTGGTTTATGCCTGCAGTGCTTGTGACCCTGATCTGGGATTTATTGGCTGGAGTAGCAGGAAAGGCACAGTTTGGCAAATGACTGGAAGCTGATGGTGAGAGATGAGGCTTTTTTCCAGAGTTTCTCTCAGGAAGCAGATTGCAGAGTTGAACGCTGAAAGAGAGTTTGTGTGGCTTTTAGTCTTTCAGCTGCTGCATTTAACTCCTGCCTTGGGAAAGGAGTCCTGGATGCTCATCAATACTTGTGTTTTTGTACCCACACAAACATTTAAACATGTACATGTGTGTACAGACACACACTGGCTCGGGGCTGACAGCACAAGGAAGCTCGGAGGGCCCTGTGGGAAGGCTGCTTTCCAACCATCAGGAAGTTTCCCTAATTGGATTTATTCACATATGCTGGGGCTGATAAGCAGGAGATTAATAAGAGAGAAAGTTGGTTTTTCTTAGTTGCCAAATTCCTATTTTTAGTCTCGTAATTTAGGGGAGAAATACTGCTAAAAGCATCATTTTATTTCTGGTCTTAATATAAAGAAAGGATTACTGTATCTTAAACAGCCTTTCTGTCAGCAGTGTGGTTTAAATGTGGGAATTCCAGTTGGTTCCACTGGCTGAGGGTTTTTTAAAGTCTCCTCACCCTTCCCCTGTATGGGCATTCCTGCTGTCGATTTAGGTACAGTTTAGCATCTGGAATTTTGGTGTGATCTTTGATACTTCTTGGTTGGCCTGTGAGGGTTTCCCTGAGGTTTTCAGGGAGGCTGGAAGGTCCAGGTTAATGTCAGAGGTTCACAGAAACACCGAGGGGGGTGTACTAAGTTTTTTTACTTGGAAATTGTTGGCTGAGATCAGGAAGTTACGTCAAGGGCTGACTTCTCAGGCCCCTCTACTTGGCTCAGATTACACTGTGTGCCAGATTCCTGCCAGGAAAGGTCCCAGACAGGCTCATGGTGAGCTTGGAGGGGGCTTGCAAGCCAGCAAAGTCGTCTCAGTTGTGTCTCCAGCATAATTTGGACACTGGGAGCCAGAGCGGGGAAAGCCCTTGGGCAGGGGCCCGCAGGGCTGCTCGGGTACCCACATTCCCACTGTAAACAGGCTGGCAGGGGCTTGGCTCAGTTTTCTGTGGAAAGTGGGTCACTGGGAATAAGTGGTTTAGCTCCGTGTCATTTGAGGAGAGGCAGGAAAACATGCGGCGCTGGAACACAGCGGGGCTGACGTCAGCCGCGATCCGGGATCCCGCGTGGCTCTCGGGAATGAGCGGGAACACACTGATGGATGGAGAGCGTCCCGTGCAGGAGGGACAGGCAGCTGAATTCATGGGAATTCTGCTGCATTAATAGTGGGCACATCTGCAGAGGCCAAAGAAGAGCCGTGTGGTGGGAATTGCAGGCTCAGGCGCAAAGGTAGGAAATGCAGGAGAGGGAATCTATGCGGTTCCATCTCGCCTCCTTCATGTGGAATAGAACTGTGAGGAGTTTGGAGCTCAGACCCTGCTGGGAAACGTGATGAAGTGAGAGGCTTTGGATACGTTTGTTCTGTGCCTTATGCCCTGAATGTGGACACAGGATACCGTGGAGTGGGCACCGAAAGATGAGGATTAGGATTGGGCACATTCCTTTTTCTGTGTCATAGGAGCCTGAGCCACAAGTAGGGGAGGCTTGGAAGAAATCCCTTCCATATCTCCCATTTTCTGACACTCTTCTACATGTGTCAGCTCGGTTGATTCAGTGACAGACTCCTGGATGGTGCTGATGCCTTCATCAGCGTGTCCATGTTCCTTTGTGATCCTCTGGGGAGGTGTGAAAATCCAATTCCTACCTGGCACAAGGAGGCTGCTGGGGTCCATGGGCATCCATGGCAGGTGTGAGGTGAGGTGCTGGCTCCCACCCATCCTGTTTGCAGAGAGGGTGCAGGAGGTTTACTGCTCGCAGCCATCTGATCTCCACTAACGAGAGCCGTGCTTTGCCCTTTCCTAAGAATAAAGGTTATATTTGGTGTCAGGATTTTGGGGCTGAGCAGTGTAAATAGCGCTGGAGGATGTGTTGAATCATTGTTTGAACTGTCTCAGCCGGGGGCAGCCGTTGTTTTCATCTGTTCCCTGTGTGGTTCTTTGCAGCTTTTCCGACGCGTGGCAGCTGCCTTGCCTGGGATGGAAAGCACACAAGACAAAAGTAGAGAAGACAGTATCCTTTCTGTGCCTGTGCCAGGCGTTTCCCTGGACGAGGAAAACCCACGGCAGCCCTTGCTCAGCTCACGGACATCCCAAAAACAGGGGGAATAGGGGCAAGTAACCTTCGAGCTTGAATTGCTGAGGAAGAGGGGTTGGGGGGTTGGAAGGCTGGGAGCAGGGGTGCTGAGCATGGAGGCAGCTGGGGAGGGAATGATGATCCAAAAGGATTCTTTGCTTGATGTTTGCACATGTTGGATGTGGGGAGGGAGGTGGGAGAAAACAGCTACAAAGAGATCTGTGGCTCTTGCAGATCTGACTGACAGAATCCAAGAACCATCTGTGTTGGAAGGACCTCTGTAGGCCCCTTCTGCTCAAAGCAAGGCTGAATCCCAAATTAGGCCAGTTTCTCCAGGTCACAGTCAGGGAAACCTGGGAAATCTCCGAGGATGGAGACCCCATAACCTCCCCAGGGCAGCCTGTCACAGCCTGGACCCCAGGCAGCATCTCTGTGGTAGGAGGGAGGACACTCAGCTGGTGGGATCAGTCCCAGCCAAGGAAAAAGAAGTGGCCTGAGGGATGGAAAAGGCATGACAAGCCTGGAATCACTGACCTGTGTTTGGAATAGCAGCTTTTCCAGGGCTGTTGGTTTTATTTGCAGCAAGGGTCATGGAGCTGGTAAACAGAGGAGAAATTGTGCCTTGGAGGAAGGAAGTTCCAGGAGCTGTGGGCGTGGGACAAGCCTGGCACTGAACTTCCATCAGAGCATCTGATGCATGGGGGAAAGAAGGATTAGGGAAGCTGGGGATTGCAGCTGCTGAGGCACAAGCTTTGTGTGATAGGGACTAACTGAGCAGAAACATTTTGTTATGCAGGTCCCCGAAAGGTTAATGAGCAACAGTCTTTATTAATGAGGAGGGGTAGGGTGCACAGGCAGGGGCTGTGTCAGGCAGTTTGATGTCCAGTGTCTAGATGGGAATACATTAAGGGCACTGGGAATTGGGCTTCCTGCAGCCTGCAGATAGCAGGGGTGGAATAGGATCATCCTCCAGGCAGCTGCATTAGGATTAACGGGAGCATTTTTGCAGAACATGGAGGGTTCAAGGATGATCTTGACCCACCCATGCTGAGATGAAGCTGGCAAGGCTGATGGCAAGCATCTCCAACTTAAATATGCTTCAAGCTTTAGATCAGCCAAATGAAGCAAACATTGGAGATGAATTATTGGTCTTTTGTTTCCCTTTCCATGTTTATTTTCTCCAAACCTCTTTAAAAAGCAACTTCAACCCCCTGAAGAAAGAAGTTGAAAGTACCAGCTGTGTGATCTCTTAGCCTCTGTGTTCTCTGATAAGGGGAACGCTGGAGACTTGCGGTGAACAGCTCTGAGCTGGGGATTAGCATGCAAAGCTCCTCCTGGGAGAGGCTCCGTGAGGCTGGAGCTGCAGGGCATCCGCTGGGAATTGGAGTAGAGGGAGCTGCAGAGGGAGCCGCTCATGGCAGGCAGGTTCTGAGCAACTGGCTCTGCAGTGACCTTGTGGGACAGCAGCTCTCCCTGGGAGGGGGAATTCAGGCTGCTGGCAGGGCTTTGTTGGCCACTCAGGAGGGCAGAGAGGTTTCACTGAGCAGGGAGTGATGGAGAGGTCAGGATGGCATGGCTGGAGCCCTGGGGGTTACCAATGTACAGTGGTGCCCAGGCAGTGGTTCAGTCCCCATTCCCAGAGGGATTTAAAGCCATGTGGATGTGGCACTCGGGGACATGAGATACTGGTGGCCTTGGCAGTGCTGGTGGAGCAGGGACTTGAAGATTTCAGAGGGCTCTTCCAACCTGAGTGACTCTGCGATTTTGCAGAAACAGTGATTGACCCTTCAGCGTATCCATGCATCTTTAATTCCCACAGCAAGAGATCAGTGGGATCGCTGGGAAGAGCAGACTGGTTAGAGACAAACGTTGGGGTCTGACATTGTTCCTGCTACATATTTAATGTGCCAGGGCAAGAGGGGCAGGTGAGAAACCTTTGCTTTGGAGCTGGTCTTCCCAAGTGTTTCAGCGGGAAGCACTGAAAATGCCATGCAGAATCCTGCTCTTGGTAGGGAAACAGTTGGAGATGCGTTTGCCTTAACTTCCTCCTTCCAGTGATTGACATAAAACTGGAAAAGCCTCAAGAGCAGCCTGTCAGTGAAGGAGGCTGTTCCTGCTAATACCATGTGGCTTCCACCTTTCTCCAGAACATCACTGCTTCCCCTCCCTGTCCTCTTCATTGACTGCAGTGTGAATATTGGCTTGAACCTTCCCCTTTCCGTAATAACGTATCGCAGTTCATCATCGCTGGCTGTCTCGTGGAGATGATCTTTAGCTTCACAAGCACACCCCACACACACACACACACACCAACAAAATGTCAGTGTCTTCATTATTTATAAGAAAAAAAAAAAAGCCAAAATATTCCAGCGTATTCTAGGTATAACTTTAAAAAAAAAAACAAAAGCAAAAGAAAAAAAAACCAAACAAAAAATAGGTACAATTTCTTAATATTTGTTCCTTTTTTAAATATGTTATGATATTGCACTTTGAAATGATGGCAACTGAGTAAGTTTGGAATTGGACCTAGACGAGATGTATGTGCAGAAGAAGGCTTGCAAATCTGACCCATTGGATTTCTCCCCGAAACGGGGAATGTGTAGACAACAGGCGGAATCGCTGGGGGAGGCGGCAGCTGCCGAGGGTTAAACGCTTATCCTGGATAATGAAACACAAATTAACCCCGAGCTCTTGATTGCGTTGAGCAGAGCGAGCCTGCCTGGTGTCCAGACCCAGCCTGGCCTTAGCTGGAGCTGAGAATTCTTGCCGAGGCAACGGGGACACTTTTCCAAGGAAGCTTACTGGGAAACATGGATGGGCTCGTTGGGATGAGTGGCTTCTGGAGGATTTGGGGGGGGAAGGAAAGGGTGGATGTGCATTAGCAAAACACTTGCAGGAAACAGGGAAATAATGTTTCGAGTGCAAAATGAGTTTTCAGAGCATTTTTTTTTTTCCTTTTTAAGTAGAACACCAATGAAGTGAATTATTACTGCCCAAGAGATGGGAATGTAACGTTTCAGCTGTTTGGAGGAGAGAGCATTTTTGCTTCTTTGCTTTTTTAGGGGAAATACTGAAATCAGGACTGGCACTAAAACCTGCCAAAGCCGATTGAAACCTTGGAAATTTGGGAGAAAGAGGGAAGAGTAGCTGGCTGCCCCAGCAGAGGGGGAATGGCACGCTTCTCCGGAGCGTGGGCGTAGGTCGGTGGGGAAGGGGTGTTTACTTTGATCCTACAGAATCCTAGTTGAGACATCTTAGATGAAAAGGGAGGGACTTGAGTAGGATGGAAACCAACTTCTGATTATGCAGATTTATGCCTTTATTTTTTAGCTCTTTTTTTTTTTATGTTCAGTCTTCCAAGTTGGTTTAGTTTGGTTCTCTAGAGTTCTGTATAGTTTGATGAAATAATTAGTAATTTAGTTTTCTATGGAATTAGGCTCACAATTAACCCTTTTTTCTTTGATATTTATTTCTGGGCTTCAGTTTTTTTATTTTTACTCTTTTCAGTGCTGATTTTGTTGTTTTTCCTTTGGCTGAGGAATCTGTGTAGAGAGCTTTGCTGATGTTGCAAGATGTAGCTACCCGAGAAACACGGAATGGAACACACTAGAAGTGCACCCTTTTAATCTTTACTAGTCATTGTGAAGTTGCTGTGTAAGTTAATAAACACAATTGTAAATACATTTGTTTGCTGGGCGACTCTGGCCGAGTTACAGTGCAGGAAGAAATTCTCGAGTCTGCATTGCGATTGTGAATTTCACGGACAATTGCAAGGGAATATCCAGGCTCCTCATTGGTTCTCTTCTGCCCCTCTCTCTACCATCTAAAATAACCACCTGGGGGAGAGGAAGGGAATCATCCTCACCACCACTTTCCCCAGGATGCAGGCATAAAAGAGTTGGAATTCTTCATTCCTGAGGCGAATGCCAGGCTCGTGCCCTGCCCTGGGTTTCTAGCAACTCTGCACAACAATAACTTAAAGGCAGAACGAGATGTAAAAGTGCTTTTCTAATGCAATATTAAAGGCGAGTTTTTTTGACGTGGCATGTCTTGAAATAAACATCAATGATATGTGGCAAAGGATCATTCTTTATTTAAAAGAAACTCTCTGGGGGAAGGAAACCTGGCTGCTTTTCCTTTTGTTGTACTGTTCTTAACCGTGCAGAAATGCTTCATCCCGCTGCTTCTTCCTTTGCTTTGGTTTGCTTTTTTCTCCTTTGGTTCTCCGTGCAGCTTCTGTTGATCCTTATTTGGCTGTTCCCCACAAGTGCATCCTTTTTTTTTCCCTTGCTTTTGATAGAACTGGCCCCCTCTGCTTCCCATAGTCCCGAGCTTTAAGGAGCTGGCTTAGCCTGTGCAGGCTGTGGTGGACCAGCAGCTTTTCCTGGAAGACCTGAGAGCAGGTTTGTCCAAAACTCCCTGGAAAGAAAGGTCTGGAGAGCAGCATTCCTGCAGCTCCATGCTCAGCAGGGTCGGGGGGCTGCAGGAGCATGGAGGCGGCCGTGGTTTGGCACTTCCACACGAGCTCCCTGGGGCTGCTCAGCACAGCCAGGTACGTTCAGTGCATGCTGGTGGTCTGTGCTTAACGTGGCCACAGGGCTCAGTCCAGTCCTCTCCTCATCCCAGTTTTCCAGAGAAAACACATATCCAAAGTGAGCACAGGAGCAACATGGTCTTTAAATTAATATTTTTTGTTATTAATTTTTTTTTTTTTTTTTTTTTTTTTTTTTTTTTTTTTTTTTTTTTTTTTTGCACCATCCATCTCTCAGGTTTTGGATTTTAATTTTTTTTTTTTTGCTCCATGGACGTGGCCAGTGGAACCATGGGAACAGACGTTTTTAATGCTGATTTCTGTGTGACTTTTTGAGTGAAGGTCTCGGCTCTGTTTCTTTTCTCCTCCCTGCTCTGGCTTGCTCGTTGTACAGTCCATCATGCAGCTAATCCATGCCTCACGTTTTGTCTTGATAAAAGTAGTTGAAGAAATTGTGTAAGGGGAAAAAAAAGGTTCCTTTTCTTCATGTTGGAATGTCACTGGTACCTCAGCTCTGTTTGATAATATGAACCAACAACAACAAGAGAACAAATCCTTAGCGCTTGAACTAAATAAATACCTGTCTCATTGGAAAGCTCTGGGTCTCTTCTCTCAGCACATCCAGCAGCGCAGCACAGGAGGGAGGCGCAGCTCCTTGCGGGGGGCTGAGGTGCTGCAGGAGGCGTTGGTGAGGGCAGGAAGGGTTTTGGGGGCTCTGTCTCTGAGGGAAGGCGGTGGAGGGGGGTGTTTGCTGTTGCTGCGGTGTCTCTGCGATTATTTCCAGCGCCCGAGGAGCGATGCCGGGGACAGAGCCGGTGCAGCTGTGCCTTTCTGCTTCTCTCCTGCTCTTTGCATCCAGCTACTTCCTCTGTTCCCTTCCCCAAGGCGTTCGGGTGCCCTGTGCAGCCTCACCGCTGCCTCAGCTTCCCTGGGACACAGGTGCACCAAGCCCTGAGGAGGAGCCTCCTCAAGCCTCCTCACTGGAGATGCAGCCAGGCCTGCGGGGCCAGGGAGGTGAGTAACAGATGCTCTTTGATGGGTTATCCTTTGCTGTCCTGAAGGAGAAAATCATGGAATCGCAGCGTGGTTGGGTTGGAAGGGACGTTAAAGCCCATCCAGTGCCAAGGGCTGGGACACCTTCCACCAGCCCAGGCTGCTCCAAGCCCCATTCAACCTGGGGAATTACCTGGATTTGGTGTGGGAACATCAACACCCAACCTTGGTCTCTTGGGCAAGCTCTCCAGTGTTAAAAGGACCATGAATAAATTGGTTGTGAATCTGGAATGTATCGGTGGAGATGCTGCTGGAATTAGGGGTATGGACACAGTCCTGTGGGGGGGACGAGTCCCTAGAGGTTTTTTCATGGGGGGAGCTTCTGTTCCTTGTACCTGGCAGCTCCAGGTCCTGCCCTGGGTGGGAGCCTCTGGAAACACCATGTTCACCTCCCTGGGGAGCACCAAGGCATTGCAGTCTCGATTCCTCCTGGCTGCTGCCGTGGGAAGCCTTGGCACTGTCACCTCATACTGGTATCCCAATTCCCAACTTCCCAATTCCCAACTTCCCACTGCTGGAGGGGGTCTGGATTAAACTGCAGAGACGGGGCTGTCGTGGAGCAGGGAATGGGTGGGGGGAACCCCCCAGCTCTGGAGGGTGCTCCTGGCTGCTCACTCGTGGCTGCACTGGGTCAAGCTCCCTCTCTTAGCCCTGCTCCAAAATCCAAGGGGCAGTATCTGGCTCGGGCTGGAGGGTGCTGATGGCTTCTTTGCTCGCCGGTGGGATCAGCCGTGATTTTTCCAGGCTGGAGGAGCCACAGCATCCTCCTGGCAGCATCTGCAGAGCTGCTGCAGCAGCCGAGCCGTCTTCCCGCTGCAGTTCTGCTTCCAGCTCCTGAATCTCAGCAAAACGAGGTGCAAGGGCTCTCCTTACCTGCTGCAGCAGCACCTTTTTCCATGCTGGGCATGTCCCAGCTCCCAAGGAAGATGGATGGGGTGGGCAGGCTGCGGCACAGGCTGCCAGCGCTCCCGCAGGCAGACAGGGAGGCAGCTGCAAACGCCCTGACCTCAGAGCAGCCTCTCCCTCCCATCTGCGCTGCCTCCTCCCCTGCTGCTCTCCTGCTGCCTCAGACGGGCTTGCCAGGCTTGCTGGGCTTGGCGTTTCATCAGTGTAATTGTTTTTTCATTGATTTAATTGATTTTTCATCAAGTGGCAAAAATACCGATTTTATTTTCCCCCCCTCTTTAACCATTTTTCCCTTCCCCACCCTGCTCCAAGCGCATGGTGAAGTCAAACGTGGCTTTTTATAAAATATTTAGGATCTTCTTGTAGGAGCAGAATGGAGCTGACTGCCCAGCCCGATGGTGGGAAGGCCGGGCTCAGGCATGTCGGGAATCAAACGCCTGTGGAATTGCAGCTCTGCCCTTCCCGGGAGGATAAGGGTAGGAAAGGCAGCTGGATGATGATGCTCCTGCTGCCTCACAGCTCTGCCCTGCTGGGTTGGGAGGGAGAGCTGCTGTTTCCGAATTTTCCAGGCTTGCCACCTGTTTCTGAGGGTTTGGATATAAATTAAAGCTGTTTGGAGTGCTCACTGTTGGCCACCCAGAGAGCACGTCTGGAATGAGGATGTTATTAAAGGCTTGATTAAAGTTATTGCTAATTAAAGCACTGAAGTGTCGCTCCCACAGCCAGTGGGTCCATCCATGGTGCTGTTTGTTCTTGGATACTGGGTAGGGAAGGGAGAAAATGGGATTTATCCACACTCCCAGCACTGGTGGTTTGGCACTGACCTTTGCTGCATTTAATCCCAGCTCGGGAAGAGGGGCCAGGTGGGAATTGGAGGTTTGATCCTGGCATTTCCCGAGCTGCTTGATTTCCAGAGAAGTGGGTTTGGATCACAGCTTGGCCCCCGTCTGATTCCCGTGCCGTGGGACACTGTGGGATTCATTTTCCAGGTGGTTTGTGGGCACAATGTGCGTTAACGGCTTGTGCCTGCTCCTTACTGCGGATCCCGTTTTTCCGAGGGGTCTTGGAGTTGTTCTGAGCTTTGCTTCGTGTTTGGAGCTTCAGCAGCTCTCCCTGCTGGGAGAGAGCAGTACTGCGAGTCTGGACTGGGGTTGGGAATGGGCCGGGTCAGCCTTGATCTCTGTCCCTGAGCACTTCTTGTCCCTCTGGCACTGCCAGCTCCTGGGAAGCTGCTCCTGAGCGGAGCAGACTAAGCCAGGTACTTGTGTGGGCTGTGCTTCTATTGTTTGTGCTTCCAAGATTATTTATATCGTATTTAATTGCTCCTTCATTTAGCTCCCTAGTGCAGGGCCTGGCTGCCACCAGCTGTTCCCGCCGGCAGCGTGAAGACCCCGGGAATTGCTGCTGGAAGCACGTGCTGGTCCATCACTGTCCTTGCCTGGATTGCTCCGTGTCCCGGCATCTCTGGGAGACCAGTACAGCAGGAGAGAAGCAGGAGCTGCTTTGGGATGTTCAGGTACTGCAGGGATGAGTAGCTTGGGAATCTGAAATGGGAAAAAGGAGCTTTTGCTGGTCAGCAGCTGCACGTGGCACGGGAAGGAGGGACAATTCCTAGGTCATGTTGCTATCGGTGACAAGTTTCCAGATGCTTCCATCTCCCAGTGTGTCTCACCTGGGATTAGAGAAAAATTCTTCCCTGTGAGGGTGGTGAGGCCCTGGCACAGGTTGCCCAGAAAAGCTTCTCAATATCCCATCCATCCCTGCCCTCTGGCAGTGGGAAGCCATTCCCTGGGTCCTTTCCCTCCGGCCCGTGTCCCCAGTCCCGCTCCAGCTCTCCTGGAGCACCTTCAGGCCCCGCAAGGGGCTCTGAGCTCTCTCTGGAGCCTTCTCCTCTCCAGGTGAGCACCCCCAGCTCTCCCAGCCTGGCTCCAGAGGGGCTCCAGCGCTGGAGCAGCTCCGGGGCCTCCTCTGGACTCTCTCCAGCAGCTCCAGGTCCTGCTTCTGTTGGCCCTGGGGCTGGGGCAGCTCTGCAGGTGGGGTCTCACCTGAGCACAGGGGCACAGGGGCTCTCCAGGGGGACACAATCCTTCCCACCCCCGGAGGTGGCCGAGGCTGAGCATTCCCTCCTCATCCTCACTCACCCGCAGGCCAGGGCTGGTTTTTTGCTGCCTTTATTAGACTTCAAAGAGGTTTTTTTGTATTTTTTTTTCTCTTTCCGGGAACGGGTGCGCAGCAGGAGGGAGGCAGGGAATGCAGGAGAGGATGAGGATGGTGTGTTGGGATATCCCAATCCCCCAAGGGGCACAGGGGTGAACTGACCTGGGGCTCTAAAGGCAGGAGCAGGCTGGGGTGCTGGTGTCACTGGTGGTTTTCTCTCCAGCTGTGGGGTCTGTAATTCCTAAACTCAGTGTCAGTCGTGTTCCCAGGATACAATCCTGGCTCCAAGGGTGACGCTCGGCAGCTGCTCCTCACCTCTTCCATCGTCACCTCCCTGGTGCCGCTCAGCCAAAACCCTGAGCTGCTGCTTGTCCCCTGGCCTGGCCGTGTGTCTCCACTCAACCCCAAATCCCTGCTGTTAAGATCCCAGCTTGGCTGCCAGAAAGGATCCCTGGTCCCCATGGAGAGCTGCCCTTCTCTCCCATCCCAAAAATAAGAGTGAAAGTGAGGATGCTGTGTGTCCCTCCCACCTGGCTGGAGAGGTTGGTATATTCCCTGGGCTCTTCTCAGCCTAGTTCCCAAGGGTTTAACTTCAATTCCTGAGGGTTTTGCAATGTTTCTCCAACTTGGCCAGGCCCAGGGGACTGGTGTGAGTTGGAAAGGGGTGGAAATCCTGCTAAGGTTTTCATCCTCCTTAATCTTTCACCCACTTCTTGACCATCCCTGTGGTTGCCCCCCGTGTCAGCTCCTGCTCCGGTACTGGAGCCTCTCCCCCAAAAAAACCCTTAAAAAGCCTCTGCATCGTGGGGTTCACCCAGCCAAAAAAGATCCAGCCACTTCCCCCCAGATTAACTCCCTGTTGCTCCCAAACCCGGTATTTCTGCAGCCAGCTCCCCGTGGAGATTTGGGGTGGGGAAGCTCTGCCAACAGCCCCGGCAGCTCCCCGGGCCCTTTGCTGACGGGAATCGGATGCTGTGAGATTCTGGAGTGGGTTTTGGAGGGGGCTCTGAAGCACTTGGGAGTTATTTAACGCAGAAGCCGGGGCTGGGAGGAGGGCGTGTGTGGGGGTCTGTGTCCCCAGGGTGTTTCGGGGAGGCCGAGCGGGGCTCAGGTCAGGGTCCAAGCCAGGAGTGGGTTAGACCGGGCTGGGGCACGAGGGGACCACTGTGGCCCGGCCCGGGGACCACTAAAACCAGCACGGCATCCACATGAAGGAGCCCAGGGCGGCGCCGGTGGCGGCCCCGGCCAGCAGCCCCAGGGCCATCTGGTCTCCAGAGACACGGTAGGGATCCTCGCGCACGATGACGTGGGTGACGCCGGGAGCTGCAAGGGAAGGCGGCCGTGAGGAGTGGGGAACGCGGCCCTGAGGAGCGGGGACCGGTCTCGAGCACCCCTTGGGGACACCCACCTCCATACTGGTGGCCATAGTGGCCGGAGCTGATGTAGGCGGCCTGGTGCGAGTCCAGCGGCACCGTCTGGTAGTAGTCGTCATCGTAGGGGTCGTACACATGCACCTGGAGCAGCAGGGCCTGGGCTCAGCTTATCTGTGTCTCTGTTACCTTAATGGTGTCCCTGTCACCTTAACTGTGTCCCTGCCACCTTAACTCTGCTCCTGTTCCCTTAAACTCTTCCTGTCACCTTAACTGCGTTCCCGTTCCCCTTAACTGTGTCCCGATCACCTTAACATTGTCCCTGTCACCTTAACTGTGTCTCTGTCATCTTAACTCTGTCCCTGTCACCTCAGCTCTGCTCCTGTTGCCTCTAACTGTCCCTGTCACCTTAACTGCATGTCATTGTCACCTTAGCTGTGTTCCACTACATCAACTCTGCCCCCGTTCCCCTCAACAGTGTCCCTGTCTCCTTACCTGTGTCCCCATAACCCTGTGTCCCTGTCACCTTAACTCTACTCCCCCCACCAGTGCACAGGGTCCCCATGGCTCTGTCACCTGCCATCAGTGGTGGCATCCAGTCCTTCCCTACATTCTTCCCTGTGGCTCCAGGGACTTCACTCCCTGTGCCCTGAGGCTGCCCAGTGGGTGTTGGGGAGCCCCCCCGAGCTCACTGTCAGCCTTGGGAGGGCCAGGCTTGGGGTAACCTCCCCCTGCCCAAATCCCAAATCCCGGGCCAGGATGGTGTCCCTGCTCGAGGGGATGAAGCCTCACCGGGGTGGATTTAGACTCCAGCACGGCCATCTTCCAAGCACTGCAAACAAAACAGAGGCACTCCTTTTTGGTGGGTGCTGGAGGAGAGGAATTGTCCCCTTTCCTCCCCATGGGGACCTGGATGTGGCCATGGGGCTGGCACCAATCTTTAATTCCCTATTAATGTGTGCTGGGCTAACAGGTGGGATTGGGAATGTGCTGGGAGGTACCGGACACCAGAGGGATGGGCACAGGGCAGTTCCTGGGAATGGTCCTGGCTAAAACAAGGGCAGGAGGAAAATCACACCTAAATTTGGGGGCAAAAGTGGGTAATGGATGAATTTCCACTCAAGCTCAGTTGATGAAGTTCTTCTTGGCCACAGCTGAATGTCTCCCTTTATCTGAGTTCAGCTGAATGTTTGCCACTTTAAATTTTTAAAATTTTTATTTTAAGAAAATCAATTTTCATAAAAATAAAACTATTTTTTAAATTTAATTTCTAATTTCTTTTAGAAATAAATAGAAGGGCAAAAGTGCTAAAAAGGGCCGTTTGCCTCAAGCCAGCGAGGGCTTCACATCCACACTTTTTATTTTCAAATACTGATGAAAACCCTTCTCCTCAGTCAGGCCAAGAGGGGATTTCTCATCCATGAGGAAAACCCACCCCTCAGAGGACTGACGGCTTAAAAACAGCTGCTTTTGGCTCTGGATTATTCAGCAGGAACCCCAAATCTCCTCCTGCCCTTTTTGCCCTGCAAGCGCATTTGAGAACCTGGGCTGGGGGCGGATTTAGCCAAGGGTGGGACATGGTGGGAGCAGGACAGGGCTCTTGTGTGGCCCAGGCTCTTTCCAGGCTGGGATAACTGGGATGGGAAAGTGGCTTACACGGCGTCGTCCTCGCTCTCAGCACAGAGTGTGGTCTTGGAGCCGTCCCGCAGCACCACGGTCAGCAGGCAGTCCCGGCTCCTCCCCTCTGGCGGCTGCACGTCTGGGAAAGGAAGGGATGCAGTGGGATCCAGCCCGAGAGACCCTCCCCGGGCTCCAAATTGCCCCTGGCACCATTGCTGATGGGTTTAGTTTTGGCTCTGTCTCCACCAGCAGGATGAGGTCAGGATCTCACAGGTTAAAAAGCCAACACCAGGAATGAGCTGACAGGCACAAACCTCCACCCCCATGGCAGAAGGAACATGGAAGGGCAGCAAACTGCCAAAAATCTGCTGGAGGCCACGAGGCCAAGCTGCCTTGGCTTTGAGCTTGCCAGAGTGCACCCAAATTTTGTAGAAATGGGAGATGCTCATTGCTGGAGTGGGATCGTGAGCTCAGGCAAGAGAAAAACCTTAACTCTGTGAGGCTCATGTGTCTTCCCCCACTTTCCAGGCCTGGCAGGACCCTCCGGTGAGCACAAAGCTCTGGGATTGTGCTCCCGGCGCCGCTCCCAGCCCAAGAACGGCGCTTTGTGCGGCGGCCGTGGGCTGCGGGGCCCAGCCAGGCTGCTGCTTTGTTCCCCTTGTTTGTGCGAGACGTGAGCGATGAGTCAGGGCCGTGGGATCCTGTTTGCTACAGCACAAACCAGGAGGAGAGTTCCTCCTTCCCTCCTTCCTTCCTTCCTTCCCCCAGGAAAAGCAATGGAAGAGACAATCCTGGCTGGGAACGGGAGGGGGTGAAGGAGGTAGCCTGGATTGTTTTGGGGCTATGCTGGATGTGCACAGGTGGCGCATTGTTTAGGAGGGGTGCAGGCACAGGGGGATGGGGTTGGGAACACTGCGGGGCTCGGGAATACGGGCTTGGCTCACCCTTGCACTCGCGGCCGATCCGCACGTCCCGGCAGCTGTACTTGATGTGGATCCGGCCGTCCATGTCCCGCTGCGTCTCATCGTGGTAATAAACCAAGCTGCCATCCAGGTAGAGGACGAACCAGTTCCTCTTCCAGCGGCGCAGGATGGAGCCTGGTGGGACAGGGGAGAGCAGGTGAAGGACTGCAGGGATCCTGGTGGGACACGGCCAGCGCGCTGGCAAGACCTGGTGTCATCCCCCAAACTTCCCTCCAGCTCCCGTGAGCTGCTGCATCCCACAGGACACCCGTGCCTGGCATGAACATCCGGGGCAGCGTGGCCAGGTGGCTTTAAATTGGAAAAGGCTGCCAGAAAAGCCATCAGGGCACTGGGTGCTGCCCTGCCGAGCACACGGGAGCAGATCCAGCCCCGGACACGGAGCCGTGTGTCTGTTCGCATGGCAGGCAGCCCCGCTTACGTAAATCCGCGAGCGGCTGAGCCACAATCTCCCCGCTGCCGTGGATTAACGGCCCAGGTCGGGGCTCCTTGTGTCCCCCACGCCCTACCGCTCCCCAGAAAACCCCTCCAGGTTTTTTGTGGGGCTCCCAACCTGGAAAGCCCAAGGGTGGCACTTACTCTGCCGCCAAAGCCAACCGCTCTTCACCAGCGCCATGGCTGCTGTGAGGTTCTCCAGATCTGCTGGGATGGGAAGAGTAATGGGGTTAAAATAGCAGCTCCTGCCTTGCCTCCGGCTCTGCCCATGGCTCCCAGCTCCCCACAGCCTCCGGGGCCCAAGCGGGATGGGATTCACCCGTGTTGCTCCCGGTATTTCGGGGGGATAAGCTCAGCGCCCGGGTTAATCGGGGTTAGGCAGATGCAGGATTTCGTCATCTGGGAAGCATCGCGAAGGAGGCACTCCAGCCACCTTTCTTTCTGCCTTTAATCTCGTTGGGATTTAGGGATTATCGTCCCGTGGAGGTAAGTGGAGAAATCCAGGCCGTGTATGAACACAGGCAGTGCCTCCCCACAGCCCCAGTAACTTTCCACGGTAAGCGACACCTACACTTGTTTATTTTCCTTGCCTGGATGGAAATTAGTCCTTAATAAGGCCATGAAGTCATCGCTCCCCAGGTCCCCAAGCAGAGCCAACACCCCAGGGACGGGCAGGAGCTGTTCCCTGGCCACAGCCCCCATATCCACCCATCAGCTGGGAATCCCAGCACATGAGTGATGGGAACTCGATACCCTGGGACGGCGTCCAGGATCTCCCACCAGCTCCGGGGGCACGGCAAGGTACAAACACCCCCCCGGTACCCTCTGTGCCTGCGTTGCTGAGTGCCTGAATCGTGGAGTATCCAGGTCCCCGTGGAGTTTGAAGCTCGGGTGCCATCACCCGTCCTGCCACATCCCCGGGGAATCTCAGCGCACGGATACCCCCATCCCCTGGCACCCTCACCCTGCCCTTCCCATATCCCTGGGGAATCCCAACCCACGGATACCCCCATCCCCTGGCACCCTCACCCTGCCCTGCCCACATCCCCGGGGCATAACAGTCCATGGATACCCCCATCCCCTGGCACCCTCATCCCACTTCCTTCACAACCCCTCGGTACCCACACCTGGTGCCCTTATCCCACATCCCCTGGCATCTCTTTTCCCTCCGTACCCATGTTTTGTGGCACGGTTTCTGCCCCGCTCAGGAGCCCGCACCTCTGAGTACCGGCCCCCCCGCACCCNCCCGGTGCCCCCAGCCCCCCGAAGCCGCCCCGCGCATCCCTCACCGGGCGGAGGCGGCGGTGCCCGCTGCGGGATGCGCGGCGCTCCGCTCCCGCCGCCCGGCTCTGCCCGCCCGCGCGGCTCGCCGGGAGCTGTAGTCCGGCACCAGCATCCCGAGCTGCCGGCCGCCGGGAAAAATCCCGCTTTTCCAGCGATTTGTCCCCAGAAAGCTGCCGCGCGCCGCCTGAGCGGCGGGGATGCCCGTGGGTTGATCCAGCAGCTCCGATCCTCGCTTTTCCCTCAAATCCCGCCTTTCCTCGCATCCAGGAGCGAGGCTGCCTTTGGGAGGGGGCTCAGCCCCAACGGGACCCCCGAACTTGGGGGCCGCTGCCCCGCACAGAGCTGGGAATGGGGAAGCGATGCTTGTGGGATGCAGGATTTTCCTCCGGCGCGGGGAATGGGTGTGAGGAGGTGTTTCATGCCGGAAAGCATAAATCGTGAGCAACCCAAATTTTAAGCACCGAAGTGCTCGTCTGAAATAAATTTCTGAACGGAGTGAACAATCCTCTGGGTCAAAATCAAAGCCTGTCCTGGCTTCTGCTGGAATTAGAACCATGCCAGGCTCTGGGACATGAGGTTGGATTATTTGGGGAAGTCAAGACACAAGTCAGGTGACAGCTGAGGCTGGGCTGTTAATACGAGGTGTTTATTGAGCACATGGCAACCCTTAAAGTATATATGAAAACTTCCATTCCAGCAGGTTTTTCAATATAAAGCCCTTTCCCCTCCCGTCCCTCCAGCACTGGCCTTACCGTGGGCAAACAGCAAAAGGAATTAAATTAATCCAGCAGCCCACTGGATGATCCCAAAGGAGTTAAATTGGAATCTCCCCCTCAGCCAAGCCACACTCACAGCCTTGTGCTGCTTGTTGGGCTGCAAAACATCCTGGTGGTGCTGAATATTTCCAAAATCATTTGGAAATTATTTGGAAATCCAGCTTTGTCCTGCAATGAGTCCAGGAAAAACTTGCCTTAGGAAGGGATTTGGTCTGAAATTCGGATTTATCCTGGGTTATCCACTGGTATTGGGCTGCCTCTCCATACAGACACGTGTCAGTTTGGGATTAATTGTTCTCAGAACTTTTCCATTTCCTCCTGGAAAAGAAATAGTGCCGGTGTGGGATTTGGGGGGCTTGGTCTATTAATTATTTTTGTAAACTAGGGTGGTGGTTTTTTTTTTTTATGTTAAATAGGATAAATTTGGGGCATGCTGGGTGGAAGTGGTGATCCAAAGAGCCTGGAAATTATTTCCAGATAGTGAAAGGAGGGGATGTCCCAAATCCTGGATTTCCCCCCATTTTCCACAGCAACTGGGTGCTGCTTAATAAAATTGCCTAATTTAATAATTATTTATTAATTTTAATTAATAAAAGATGCCTCGGGTTTGTCTTTCCTCCATCTCCGTCTGCAGTGGCTCGTGCCTGGTGGGGATCTCCCCCATTCCAGCTGCAGCCTTGGGTTTTGGGTAGGAAACTAAGGAATTCTGAAACTCCTCCCAGGTCTCGAGAAATTCCACGAGGGGTCTCCCCGGATTTTGTAGTGCTGCGGAGACAGAGGCTCTGGGGGTTCAGAGCTGAGCCTGGGGACAGCTGCAGGTGGCACCCCCAGCATTTGCTGTTTCTGTCATTCTCACATTTGGGACAGGTTGGCACCTGGATGCCTCCGGAGGCTCCTTTTCCTGTAGCTGAGCACGTCCCACTGGTGCCGCTGGAATCCTGCAGAAGAAACGCACAAAGAGAAATGTTTTTCCTTTGAGAAATGTTTGTCATCCCCCCTACACCCATCCCAGCGTGGTCCAGCGTGGGAAACAGACCCTGCCCCAATTCCCTGATTCCCAAGGGAGGCGTTCCACATCCATGACTCGGGAAACACAATTTACAGTACGAATCTACATTAAAAAAAAAAAAAAAAAAAGTGCAGCAAAATACCTCAAACAGCAACGAGTGTTGTGAGGGATTGAAGGGGGGGACACGGGTGCCCTGGTGGTGTCAGTCCCAGGGTGGAGACCCTCAGGAATTCTCCTTCTCTTTCCCAAAATATTCCTTTCCTGCCCCAAGGGGCTGGTTTGGGTGCGAAGAGAAGGACGGGGCAGAGTCCCATCGAGGCGGCGGGGGCGGTGCAGGCCAGGCCGGGCCCCGCGGCTCCCCGCTCCCCTCCCGCTACCGGCCCGCGGCCCTGCGCTCGCCAGGCGACCCGGGAAGGGTCTCCCGGAGCCGCGATCACATCCCGGATCGCCGTGGAGCCCCACCTGGCACATCCCGGTGGGATTCCCGTAGCGGCCTTCTCCCTCCCATCAGCCTTCGCGGACTACAACTCCCGTCATGCCTCGCTGAACTACAGCTCCCGCCATGCCCGGCGGCTCTAGCCCCTGCCTTACTACACCTCCCAGCAAGCCCCGCGCCTGTCCGGGCCCTGTCGCCGTGTGTCCTTCCCCCGCCTGCGGCGTGGACTACACTACCCATGAGCCCTCGCGCGGGGCGAGCAGCGACGGCCGCGGCGGCGGCACGCGGGGCATGCCGGGAGCTGTAGTCCTCGCAGCGGCAGCGGCTGTAACGGTCCCGCTGGTGGTACTGCCCCCCCTACCCCCCCCATTCCCGGCTGGCGGCTGCGGGAGCAGCGGGAAGAGGAGGAGGAGGAGAGGGAGAGCTGCTGTACCGGCACAGGGGCCGCCGCCGCCCGAGCAGCCGCAGGTAAGGGGAGGGGAAGGGGAAGCGGGGGGGACACCGCCGGGTGACAGCGGCGGGAAAGGGATGGCGGCGTGGGGGCACCGCGGTGATGGATGGGGGGTGACCGTGGGCTTCCCCCGGGCGGTGGGGGAGCATCCCCCCCATTCCCAT